>JAPFFP010000070.1:4378987-4396392 GCA_026153255.1 Solanum medicagineum
AAAACTATAGCTAAAATACATAATAACCATTAAATATTATATAACTTACACAAATCTCATACTTTTTGGAGGTAATTCCAACTAATATCAATTTTTTTTCAAAATTACAAAAAATCTCTTCTTTCTGGTACAAAAAAAATAAAAACCAGTGATACATGTCCAAAAGATAGGAGCATTAAGGGATTTTAACTATGATACATGGAGAAGCAAGAATTGTAATTTGTATCAATAAATGTTACAGTTTTATATTGTTTAAGAGATTTTTATAATTTTTTAAAAGAATCGAATTATATGAAATTATATAAATATAAATTGTATATTTCTGTAATCTTTTCTTCAATATTTACCAACTGTCATAATTTTTCCTTATTTATTTGGGTTTCAAACAATGTTGAATTTAACGTGGCTCAGACCACCAGGGTTTTAGGGCCCAATGGAACTTGATATGGAGAAATGTCGTAAAAGCAAGATGTCAGGGCCCAACTACAATTGCAAAAGTTAAATCTTTGTAGGAAGAATTACGCAGATAAGCAAATATATACTAGTTAATTAGCTAATATAGTTATAATTTGAATTGATTACAGCTCGCGGCAAACATCTAGTTGTAATTATAGTTTGAGTTTTGTATAATTAGCGCGATTTATACTAACGTTGTGAGAAATTATACCAAAGCTTTGCGCGAATGAAATTGTATAGTGAAATGTACAAATACTGTAGCGAATTATAAAAACATTGTACACGAATTGTATAGCGAAATATACAAATGTTATACAAAAACTGCGAATTGTAGAGCAAATTATACAAATGTATTCAAATGTTGCGTGAATTATACAAACGTTGCTATAACTATAGTTACGAAATATAATTATCCAAACTATACCTATGGAGTACAATTAAGATATTTTTTAGTTACTTTATGCGAAAATTCTTCTAATTTTTATACCTTGTAATTGCAGTTATTATCAAAATTGTGTATATCATTCACTTGTGCTGTTATACACATAGGGATACACGCCGAAATTCAGCTGTATAAAAGTTCAGGAATATATAGCTGAAGTTCAATTATTACTGCCTGAAAACTCAACAATTATTTTAAAATGAATAAACGTATAAATAGTAATGTCCCAACACAAAAGAGAGAATTATTTGAAAAAAGTAATTTTTATTTTTAACAAAAATAAAATCTTGAAACATTGCACCAATAGGTGAAGTCTTAAATATTATTTGTTGAATGTTTCAAAATATCTCACATTCAAATATTGTGACCAACCGCAAAATATTTATTGCATGCACGTTCAATCCAAATCAAATTGAATTATCTAGGTGAAATACACTTTATGTTAGACAGCAAGATAATTGATGATATTATCACTATATATATGAATATATTTATGTTGGGACACCATACATCGTGCTGGAAAGTTACATGTCAAACTTGGTCAATAGTCCATGTTCTTAAATTAATGTCACAGCCGAGTAGAGATAAATTCAGAATTTAAACTATGTCTTTTATAATGATTTTGAGTTAGTACTATAATAATTAGTAGCAATTGAGTTTAGAATATAATCTGGTTTGGACAGAAATTTGTGATTTTTTTCACGAGAGCTTGATTTCTTTCGATGAAACAAACACGTAAAAAGACAAAGTTGATAATGAATGGCGAAGAGGTTTGAATTCATGATATCTGCTCTGATATCATGCGGAAGTATATGACGATATGTATCTTTTTAAAAAGTTTAAACAGTTTGAAAGAACACATTTTTATATATTTATTTAATATATATGTTACATCCTCCACTGTTATTAGATTTAATAATAATATATAATTTTACAATGACAAATGAAGAATAAAATTTCAATATATCAAACTTAAAACCTTAAAAAGACATTTCCCAATATATGTTTACATATAATTTATATATTAAAAAAATCACACATATTAGCAAATACTAATATTTAAATTCTTAGCGATGTTTGAACCCATAGCTAAAAATCATGATAAGTCATTTTCTTAACTATTCTATATTCAGAACCAACTGACTTAGATTTTTAGCTATTTTTCTCTATTTACTAAATAACGCTTTAGTGTTGCTTGCTTCACCCTTAGCCTTACGCGATTAATCTGAATTCACACTTACATAAGTGATTTTGCTTTATCCCTTAGCAAATACTTTTGAATTTTTCCAGTAGCAGTCTTTGGAAGGTCATCTTCAATGACAACTGTCCTTGGCACCATATAAAGAGGCAAATTCTCTTTACAAAACTCTCTCAACTCCTTCTCTGTCACCTTGGGGGCACCAATTTTCAAACTGACAAACGCGCAAGGTGTCTCGCCCCAATAATTGTCCGAACGTGCCACTACTGCGGCCTCATTCACCCAGGGGTGTTTGTACAAAATTGACTCGACTTCCACACTGCTTATGTTCTCCCCACCACAAATTATGACATCTTTCAATCTATCTTTTACTTCTAAGTATCCATCTGGATGTATTACTCCAACATCTCCTGTGTAGAACCATCCATCATTTTTCATGCATTTTGATGTTCCTTCAGGATCTTTAAGATACCCTAACATCACACTGCCTGTTGAGGAATAAAACTTAAGATAATTCAAGAAAATAGACGAGATTTTAGATGCAAAAGTATATCTAAACTTGAGAAAACAGATGAAATTCTTCAATTATATTGTTGATCTACTATACTATTCCCTTCAATTAGTGGCATTAGAGTCAGAAGTTTTATTTAGAGAATTCAAAATATAGAGAAACAAACACATGAAGATATTATATATAGATTTCTGCCCCTATCTTTTGTCTGTTTTATTTGTCATATAGAGTATTTCTTTTGTACATTCTTTAAGAAAATATTAACCAAAAAGACCAAATTATCTTTATTTACTCTTAAATCTCAATTTAATATATTTTTTTAATTTTATCTTAAAATAAATGCTTATAAGCACCTTTTAACTTTATCCAAATAAACGGGCACTAATAAAATCTATTTTTAATTTGATCTGATCATTTTATGACAACAAACATTGCCCCACAATTTTCGATTTATGTGTCCTCAATCCATTTCGTCTTTTAAAATAAAACACTTAAATTAAGATTAATCGGAATGTATATATGTACCTCCTTTCAAAACAATTTCTCCAATAGCCATCCCATTCCTCTCAACACTAATGCCAGTCTCAGGATCCACAACATCAACTTCATTGAACCCTACCATCCTCACACCTTGTCTTGATTTAAGAGTTGCTCTTTCTGAATTTGTCAACTGATTCCATTCTTCTTTCCATGCACATGTCACTGCGGGCCCGCCCGTCTCTGTCAATCCATAACCATGACTTATTATGAATCCCAAAGATTCTGTCCTGTCTAGAACTGCGGCCGGAGGTGGTGCCCCGGCCGTCAGGATGTGGACAGGCGAATCAAGGGATTTCCTCTTTGGATAGGTTGACAACATGTTGAGCACTACTGGTGCACCACACATGTGAGTTACCTATATAAAAGATATATTTACAGAATCAGATCATTTATTATATAATTATAAATAATATTATTAATTGATAATTTAAACAAATAAAAAATAATTTGATATAATCAGTTAAATTATCTTTTTGCATGTTTCAAAAATATTATTACAATATATCGCTATGTATAACTTAAGTCCAAATCAAGCAATAATATTGAGTTTGAGCTTGTTATATATCACACATAACTAAAAAGAGCTTGTTATATATCACACATAACTAAAAAGAGCTTGTTGAAAAGGCATCCTAGTAGTTAAGTTTTCTCTGTGTTATAATTATATGGTACTATTTAACTTAGAGAAAATAGTCAAATAAGCCTCCAATTTATATTCGGATTTCCAACTATACATTTATCCCTTGAACTATTTTAAGGTGAAATAAATTACACCATAAGTGAGGAGTTGGCATAGAGCGTGTATTTCACTCTCTTTGAGAGAATGAACTGCCTATTTTTTGCTTTATTTCGTTTTTTTTTTCTTTTTCTTTCTTTTTATTATATATATTTATTCAAATATATTTCTCCACCATTATCATTGTTGAAGCTTCATCAATGGAGGTTTGACAAAAAAAAATTCAGTAATTAGTGTAATTTATGAACAAATAGTTCTTAACAAACTTACTTGGAACACATCTAATAAATTTAACCTAATTTTTAAAAACAACATACTCATTCTTCATAGTAACTTAGTTGAAAATCCATGGCAGCCACCAAATTTCAAACTTGTGAGCTTCACCGATTAATACAGATGTGGTTGTGACTTTTAAAGAGTGTAATAATTTTAATTTTAAAAAGTTTATAGGGGGTAATAGGACGCCCATGAAATTAGAGTATGTAGTTGAAAATCCGAATATATGTTAGAGAGACATTTGACTATATAAAAAAATGAAGACTTTTAAATTTTTAAATTTATAATCTTTGATAAAAATAAAAGAGGTTACTGTAATAATAGATAAATGATAGATAAATATGACTTAATAATGTAAAAAATTGCATACACTACATTGATAGTGTGTATAATTTGAATAACAAGCCTTGTTTTTTGCTTAATTTTTTTTAATCCGTCATAAAAAGATAATATTTTTCTCTAAAATTTAACTTTAAGCTCTTGTTTTATCCTTCATGAGATAATTGTTTAGAGCCACAAGAATATTTGTACATATTTTAGACTACTTATTTAGAAGTCCTTTCCTCTTTCTCGAATGTCGTGCACATTCAATATTTCCACATAAATTTGGACGGGTGAAATAGTATTGTGCTCTAATAAATTAAGATGATACGATGGCTCCTCCTCCGAATGAAATTCAATGAAATCTAGAGAGACATATAATTCAATGCTATATCTCATAGCGGACAAAAGAGATAGAATAATTAAAATGTCTCACATAAAGATATAACATATTGCAGATATTATTAAGTGATTAAAAGTATTTTTTTTTCTATATAAAAATTTAAATTTTTAGATGAAACGATGAACGTTACCTTGTGCTGACAAATAGCTTCATATATTGTGGTAGCATCATGACTCCGGCGGAGACACACGTTGGTCCCACCAACAGCAGCCATAGCCCAACAAAATCCCCACCCATTGGCATGAAAAATTGGCAACGTCCACAAGTACACTGGTTGCTTCGGGACGTTCCAATCAATTAAGCCCATGACACTCATCGTAAACGCACTTCTATGACTATGAAGCACGCCTTTCGGTGCATAAGTAGTCCCAGAAGTATAGTTTAGTGTCATGGGCTCCCACTCGCTTTCCGGAGCAATCCATTTGAAAAATGGATCACCTTCATCAATAACGTTCTCGTAACTATTATGAAACTCATTTTTCAAACTTAAAGGTGTAGTACTACCACAATCATCTTCGATGAGGACTAATTTTGGACGTTGTAAATTAGGCGGGAACAGAGAAATCGCCTCTAGCACTAAAGAACTCGCTTGGTAGTCCACAAATACAAGCTTTGATTCGCTATGCCTCAGCAAAACGGAGAGGGTACGCGGATCAAGGCGGAAGTTTATGTTGTTGAGGATCGCACCGGACATCGGCACGGCGAATTGGAGCTCGTACATTGCCGGAATATTCGGGGCTAATACGGACACGACATCGCCTTTCTCGATCCCTAGCGCGGAAATCGATGAAGCCAATTTCTTGCACCTAGTGTACGTTTGTGACCAAGTGTACCTTGTCTCATTGTACACAATTGATGTGCAATTTCCATAAACAACATTAGCCCTTTCCAAAAAATCCAAAGGAGAAAACGGGCAGGAATTTGCGGGCCCCTTGAATTTCTTGGTGGTCGGGCTCCCATTTTCTCGGAAAATTTCAGGAGGACTAACAGGAGTCAAAGCTAACGTAGATCGGATCGTACATTTTTTTGATTTTTGGCAAGGGGTTCTTGATTTAAAGAGTTGATAACCTAATGGACTGAATATGCCTATGGATGATAAATTGCAAGCATGGAGACAAGAGCTAGTTGGTTTTAGAATATCCATAATTTGGTGTGCTTTATTTTTCCTTCCTTTGTATACATGGATATATATAACGAGTTATGGGGAAGTTGGGCATATACTAAAAATTAAATGTTGTAGGTAGGACCAATGAATTTGTCTTTATTAGACGGTCCAACATGCCTTTTGAAGTTTTTTAAAGAAAAAATCTAATTTAATGGTATAATACATCAGAGGATTTTTCGAAAACAGTCTCTCTATCTTTATAGGGTAGTAGTAAAGCATGCATATATTTTATCTTTAAATAGATATTTTAAAAAAAAACTAAATATCTACTACAATCAATATTAATAGCATTTATTTTAATACCACTCCTTGTTTTCATATAAAATTAGTGTTAGTAATAATCTCACGTATAATTTCTACGTGTAATATATGCATGGTATGAACTTCTTATATATAAAAATATATTATGTATTTTTGTTGTTATATAATTTATGTTAAAGCCAACTAGTATCATCTATGGAATACACATTCATAGATAAGTTAATTATTTCGAAAATATTATATATAATTTTTATGGTATAAGATTTTATATTTAAAATATATTATGTATTTTGATGGTATAACTATAATTTATAGCAAAGTCAGATTATTGTTATTTTTTAAACAAATTTTTAAAATAAATATTTATGATATAAATTATTATGTCATAAAATAAATGTGGTGTGCTTAATTTTATTTTATTTTTCCTTCCTTTGTGTGGATGGATATATATAGTAAGTTATGGGTAAGTTGGGCATATACTAAAAATTAAATGTAGTAGGTAGGACCAAGAATTTATTTTTATTGGACAGATAATTCTTTAAGATTTAACCAAATACTATATATATGAAAATTTTATTTTACATATATAATAATTTTAAAGAAATAAAAAAATAATTATAATCCCTAATTGGAAATTAAAAGTTCCTTGGTAAGGATTAATTGCTTCACAAAAGTAGTTTTAAAATTTATAAGTTAAACACAGACTATTTTTTCTCAAAAGTGTTTATTTTTCAGAGCAATTTTGTAAAAAATTAATTTTTAAAGTAAATTGATTTTAAAAATTTAATTAAATAAGATATAGAAATATTTTGTCATCACCATTTTTTTATCAATTGCTTTGGCTAACTGGCTTGTTGAACATTTTTTGTAAAAAAAAAAAAAAATAGGCTTAATTTGCGCAAAAACTTTTAACTTGATACTTTATCATCAGCCTACAAGTTCACTTTGTTATTGTCAATGACATGCTTTATATTTATACAAATTTTATTACATATATATACTTACAAATATAGAGTTTCAATCGAGACGAGGGAGTCAATACGTTGATCCCCGCTACTTTCTCTGTTCATCTTTATCTGTTCATATTTGACTTAACATATCCCTTACTAAATTATAAGTAGAGAGGTAATTTTACTATATCACCTTTATTAATTACTAGTCTTATTATACGCGTTTCATGCGCAATCAAAGTGTATATCTCATCTGGTAGTAGATATTATATAGCAAAATTAAATTTAATTATGAACTTACGGAAAGAGAGAAATTCACTACAAAAGTAGTTTTGATAAATTATTTATTTATAAAGGTCCTATATATCATGGTAAATTAAAAAAAAATTAGCGGATGGCAGAGTATTTTCGTGATTCAAATAATGAAGAAGTAGAAATCTATTAAATAAAGAAGATTTAGGAGACTTTCTATGGATATAAGTCCTTATTTTATCATTTATTTCCATATATTTTAAAAGTCAATATTATAAATATAATTAAACAAGAATTTTAAAGAAAAATGGTAAAAGGATAATTTTGTCTAAAGAAAAGTTTTTTAATGAACGACAAAAAGTTCAAAGAACATTTCTAAAGACCTTCAGATTTTTAATATAGTATAAATATAGATAGATAGATGAATGAGTCATCTAAATATTTAAACTAATAGTAAAAATAAAATAGACATAAAGATAAATATTTTCTTATTTTTTTTAATTAAGTAAATAAAATTAATCAATTATCTTTAATATATTGAACATATAAAAATGAAGTGAAGTTTGTATCATATGATTATCACGAGTAAAGAGCTTCACTCAATTTTGATAGGTATAAACACGAGTGTTTTTATCACTTAATCTCTTTTTATTTTACTTTTTTGGCCTTCTTTCCCATCTACAAACCACACTTATTTCAATACTAAAAGTTGCAGTGGAAAAATAAGATTTTTAATCTTTAATTAAAGTTTTATAGTTGAGTTTTGGGATAAACACAAATTCAAAAAAAAAAAGTTATTGAATTTATTATATAACTTAGATAAATTTTATAGTGTAAGAAGTAAATTAAGTTTTATATCTACTCTTTATGAATTTACAAAAATTACTTTAAATTTGTGTCATTTATATACATAACAGTCATTCAGATACATAAATAGTGATACATTACAGAATTTATCTGTTGAGCTTAAAAAGAAAATTAAATGTCATTATCACAAATCATGCAAAACAAATTAATATCAATCTCCATGTAATTTTAATAACTTCAAACAATTCAAATTCTAAATTTTCTTCTTCCTAGTCTATCCCAAATCATAACAAATTTTCTTCTTTATCTTCTTCTTTCATCTACGACCATCGATCTTCTCAAAGAAAGCAATCTCAAGCTCGAATCAATAAATTATCCATCAATAACTTTAAAACTAACTTTTTTCTGATACTACGACAATCGAAGACAACATAAAGGAATCAAAATGTTAGATTAGCGCTAATTCAAAGGGTTTCACGCGTAAAAATTTTGTGAGTTGACACAGAGCAAAGAAGAAAGTGCAGAAGGATTTTTCCATATATATATATACATATATATATATCTTTTAACAAATTAGATTATTGATTTTTTCGATTTTTATGTTAGATGATCCAAACCTTATAAAATGCTTTGGAATTTGTTTTGGCATCAAGTACAAATCCATTAACATGATACATAGAAAAAAATCATTCACAAACTTAATGTTTTGTAACAATTGAATATATCTGATACTAGTTTTAAAGTTTCAATTAGTGCAACTATGTGTCAAGTACATATCCAACACATGACACATAAAAAAATATAATTCACAAAGTAATAATTATGTATCAAAAATAATTATAGATTTGTAAATGAAATCAGATGAATGTATCTGATACTAATCTAATCTTAAATTTGCACCAGCTATGTATCAAGTACAGATTCGAAAATTTTTAGAGAATATGGTAATATAGATTGTGTATTTATGTAATTTTTCCTAAATTATTTATGCTATTCTCTCCATTCATTCTTAGTTTGTCATGTTATGCTTTTCGAAAACTAATTTGATTGATTTTCTACACTAAATTAGATTACATTTATTTGATAACTTAATGAAAACAAAAATTTAGATATTCAAAAACTATACAAATAGTACTATACATTACAATTTTGTTTATATTGATGTGACGAAAAGTTACATCATAAAATGTTACTCAAAGATTATATCATTTGACTCAAAATAAAAACTGTGACAAGTAAAAAAGAATATAAGGAGTATTAGATTAACAGTATATAGGCAAAAATAATTAAGTTTTGCCGATACCAATAATATATTATGCATCTGCGCAACCAAATTTATATTTTGGATAAATACTCACATAACATAAAAGTAATGAATTTTGCATATTTTTAAAATTATAAGTTTAAATAGAATGTACATGTAATATTCAGACTACAATTTTAATAATTTTCTTAAATTTATGTTGAAATTATTAAATTTTATTGAACCCGATAATACAACTTGATATGTTACAACAATAAAGGTACTTAACAGACAAAAATAGTAACTACCAATTCATGATTTAGAAAACTAACCAATAAAAATTTGTGAAATCTTACCATTTTTTATATGGGACAATAATTTTGAAATCATTAATCTCTCTAAATGATATATTTACGCTTGTCCAAATTAAAGTTTTCCTCCCCAAATCTATTTCTTTTAAATAATACTAAAAAAGAAAATAAAAATTTATATCAATGTATCATTTCAAACCAAACACATATTTTATAAACCAAACTTGTATCAATAAAAATAAATTCACCAAATAATTTCCTTATTATTTGATTTTATCTTATAATACCGTTTCAACGTGAGAAAAAATTTCATGTACACCTTACTCTTTTTAAACTCTACTTCATAGGATTATATTAAATATCTTGCTGTTATTTTGTTTTATTTGTTTTTTCCATCCCTCCCTAAGAACTCTCATCTTTTTTGCTCACTTTGATGACTCAAACTCACAACTTTCAAGTTGGAAATGAGACGTGCTTACAATATAAGGAACTCTCTATTGTCTTGTTGTTATTGTTTTATAGGAGTATTAGAATACCGTCATTGAAACTTCAAAATAACTTACTCTCTCCGTTCAAATTTAGTTATCAAATTTTAATTTGACATGCTTATTAAGAGAATAACCATTGGTACGGTAATTATCATTTTATCTGTATTAATTAATAGGGTCTTAAACATATTTACTCGCTATATTTTTCAAAAATATTAACTCAATAATAATAAATTGAGGATATAATAGATATTTTTTTTCCTATATTAATTTATCAAAAATAACAAATAAAGTGAAAATTAAATTTTAAAAAATTGACAGTTTAATATAAATGAAGGTAGTATATTTCAACCAAATAAACCCTTCCACAGTAAAGAACCATATGTGACCTAGCTGGCTAATAAATTTATTGTTGAAATGAATGCTACAACTACTTGCTGTGTCATCAGGTCAAGTAGATGGTCCAAACCCTAAGTTGGTGGTTGCAATTAATATTTACGGTTTGTATGCTGAGGGTGGGGTGGGGTTGAGGGTGGGTAGTTTACCTTCCAATTTTAGTTAGGCTACTATTCCTATAAAATGCTCCGTCCATCTCATTTTATGAAGCATCAGAAAAAAATATCGTAAGATTTTTTAAATTTGTGATGTAAAACAATTCTTAGATATTTGTATGATGGTAAATCATTTCACTAAGAAAAAAGATAGGAATTTTAAAGTTTAACCCTTTCTAAATATAGTAAGGTGACAGTTATTATAATGGCCAAGTCATTTTATCCACTCCTCACTCTTTTCAACGTTTAGAGCTTTTCTGTAGTGATCCAGGTCATTTATGATATGTTCGCATTGATAGTTCGATTGTCTGATCGTCCATTTGATTTTTATACTAGTTTCCATGTTTTGGAGTTCTTGGGGTTTGAACAGTTGATTTCGGTCAAAACTCTAGAAAGATGGTCTCAGAACGAAATTCTGACAGTTCCACCAACTCCAAATGATCAAACTAGGCAAGTACCTAGGTCAGCTCGAGTACCGAAACCCTTAATGTGAGTTTGTACCGCATTTTACTTTTGAGCCTTTAAAATTGACCAACAGATAACTTTAGTCAACATTCTTGGAAAACATGCTCAGATGAAAATTCTAACAGCGTGATTAGTTATAAAATGTCGAGTTTGGTCTAGAATGACCTTTCGTTCGACTCTCGACGCTTTAGGACTCATTTCGAGCTCCTCGGTGGAATTTAGTCAAAAATGACCTTGGGAGTTAGACCCATAATCAGTCGTAATGACCTCGTATGAAAATTTTGACTACGTTATTGAGTCTGAAACACTAATTATGATCGAGTAGCACAGGTCGTTTGCATTCACGAAATCTTGAATGAATTCTGAGTGCCCCATCGATAATTTCGGAGTTGGTGAAACTCAGAATCTAATTTCTGGTGCCGTCACTTTAGGCGGCCTTGGTTCGCTATAGCGGCATCACTATAGCAACCAGGGTGTTGCTTTAGCGACAACCAATCTTAAAAGGGGTGTCGCTGTAGCGAAGCCCACCCTTGAAAGCATGGCCATTTGAGTCGTTTTAGCTATGCCCGAGGGTCTTTATATTCTTTTAAGTCTTGTTCGGAACAACTTTGGGAGGAGATTTCAAGGAGGCATAACTTAGTAATTTCAAGCTTAAATTTGGCGATTTGAAGGTCAACTTCAAGGAAATTTCGAGAGAAATCTGTTGGTGAGTTTAAATACTTGACAGGGGATCTTCGTTTGAGGTGAGATTACCTTGTTGGTACCTCATTCTAGGCTAGAATCATGAGTTAGGGGTGAAGCTTAATTACTTGGAGTAGAGCATCCAGTATGAGCTTTGGGACTTGAGAGACTTAGTGTGGCTATGGACTAATTCAGCTGGCTCAATTTTGGGAGTGGGTATAGGCGATAGTTATTAAGACAGATCCCGTCTCCTAGCTTGCTTTTAGTCGTTTGGGGCTTCTTAGCTGTATCATTAGCTGATGGCTTTTAATGTCTTCATAATCTTTTATATATATATATATATATACACACACACACTGTGTATGGATACATAAATTAGTCATCGAGTTGAATAACAATTAGTTAGGTATCAAAAGGCATTATTACCGCTGCGCCATCAAATTTATTTGTTCAAAGGACGAAAATAAACTGCGATTAGAATATTGATTTCATATATTATCAAATCTTCTTTTGAACGCATTTGAATTAAAATTGCAATTGAAAATCATTTTTAGAGTATTGATTTCATATATTGGTGCATGGACAATAACTGTATGAACCGATGGACTTATTAATCTTGATTGTTACAAAAGGTGATCCGACTAGAGAAAGCTTAGAAGAGATGGGAAAACTCATCAACTATCGATCGGGGCGAGGATAAACTTACTTCTTCACAAGTAAATATTAAATAAATATTTTCTTAAAAATATATAAAATAAAAATATACTCAAATAATTTAAGATAAACGGAGTAAGTTAAACATCTCTTAAATTCAGGAAGTTACTTTATCATTTTCTTCATTTAATAAGTTTCTTTAATGATTTATTATTACACCCAAGCCCAAAGTATCTAACCCACCCCACCCCCCACCCATACTCACCCTAAGGGGTTGTTTGGATTCACGAATAAGTTAAAATATTTCATAATTAAATTTAAAATTAAAATATATATATATATAATATTATTTGACAAACAAGATAAATAAGTTTTAAAATTAAAATTGCAAAATTATAATTTTAAAATAACTTTATTCACAAACCAAAATATTCTAGTCATTTGTCTTTATTATCTTTCCTTAAAAGATAATACAGTATTCTCTCCGTCCATCTGTACTTATCTTTTATTGACTTGGCATAGTGATTAAAAAGTAGTAAATAATAGGGCTAATACTATCAAATCACCCTTTGGATATATAAATATAACACCTTTTAAAAATATAATAAAAAAATAAATATAATTAATAATAAAATTAAATTTGAAATTAAGTGTGCAAAATTATTTATTAATTTTATAAAATAAACAAATATTATTACTCATTCCAAAATATCTTTTTAGTACATCCTCTGGTCCAATACCATATTATTCAAAGGTCTTGATGGCCTAAAACTTCAATCCAACTAATTAAATTTCTATTTTCAGCTGTGCATTGAATGGTGAATTAAAGAAAGGCCAACAAAAACCCTATCAATTAATGGCATTATTAAAAATATTAAGTGATGCCTTCGACAATGATTTTATTGAAAACAATTTTTATTTGGCAAAGATATGAATAAGATCTCAATAGATCTTATACTTTGTGCATTCGTTTCATTTTAATCGTCACGTATATTAAAAATAATTATTTTTTAAAATAATTGGCAACTTAATTATTTCAAATAATTGTCAATTTAGTTATTCCAAGTGTCCTAGAATGTCTATGAAGTCGTGTCTTTAGGATCTTATTTATGGTTGTGAAGACACATTTCTATAAATGAGGGACTATTAACATTTAAGGAAACGTTTCTCTTCTTTAAGATTCTGAATCGTGCAATAGAGTTATTCCCTAAGAAACTTAATTATGATGATCTGTGTGTTGCTCTAAACTTTTCAATTTTGCCTCATCTACGAGGTGATAGAGACAATAAAATTCAGATCCTTATTGATGAGTTTTTCTACGATAAAATAATCATAATACTGCACCAGGCTTAAGAGGAGCCAACTAGTGTGCTGAGTTAATTGATTCGAAAGAATTCACTATTATTTAATTATATGAATCGTGTGTTTGACCTAAATCAAAATGCACCCAAGTCTCTCTTATCCAGAACTTGCTTTTGACATTATCCGTGAAAGGGAGAGTTACGTCTCTATAAGTTTAATGTTACCACTTGAGGGTGTGTAATTTCAGGTCTTGTAAATCATAAGTACAATTGAGTCATTCTCGAGCTAGAAGGACGATGTGGAAAAGAAGAGACCAAATAATGAAAGTGATGGTTGATTGAGACTTGTAACTTGGATTATGCATCCATTAGGTAACTAGGATTATGTATCTATTAACTAATTAGCCCCAACTGGTAGTTATATGAAATTATGGGGGAACATCCACTATCAAGGAAAAATAGTTAGCAAATAAATTCTTCAGCTAATCATAAATTATTCATTAATTTTATAAATTAGACATATCAAAATAATATAACGAACAACTAAAAATAGCCTAATTAGCCCCAACTAGTAGTGGTATGAAATTATGGGAACATCCAACATCAATGAAAAACAATTAGCAGATAAATTCCTCAACTAATAATAAACTGCTCATTGATTTTATAAACTAAACATACCAAAATAATATAACGAACAACTAAAAATAAATTAATAGCCCCAACAAGTAGTTATATGAAATTATGGGCACATCCAATATCAATAAAAAACAGTTAGCAAATAAATTTTTTAAACTGATAATAAATTATTCATTAATTTTATAAATTAAAGAGTTATTAAAGACACTAGTATCTTTAGAGGTCTCCTTTAATTAGCTAAGTATTTTATATGTTGTTGTACCCCTGAATATATTAACTCACTTATCCTCCTTTCAATATTAGTAATATATTTTAAAATAAAATAATGGTCCAACTCTATTGATAATAATGGTTCAATCCTATATAACCTAGTGATGGTGGAATAATAAATCAAATTAATTCTCTATTAGGCTGAATTAATTCTCTCCTTTTTGCAAGGAAAGTTTTCAGTTTCATCTTTAATTATAACACAATTTGATTAGACATGAAATTTAAATACAAATTCATTCTTATTATAATAATTGCTTTACTCACTTCAATTAAAACTTAGACATTTCTAGAATACAATACTGTTAAATTCAACTGTTTACACTAAATTTTACTGTGATGAAAAATATATTGCAATCATCAATGAAATATGAAAAAATATAATTTTAGTCGTAAACAATATGGATATAAATCTATTTTTTTTCTTGATTCTTCTCTTATACGATTTTTCCATGATTCGAGTACCATCAGTAGTGTATTTCTCGAATTAGGATGATTTGGACAAATTTCTCCGTGATTCGAGGACCATTAGTGGTGTATTTCTCGAACTAGGATGATTTGAACTTGGTCTCCATGAAAGAATTTGTATGGATCTTCTTGAAATATTTGATTATCAAGAAGAATCGAATATATTTTGATTTCTTTATGAATATCTCAAAAGTTTGTGGAATTTCTGAAATGTTTTTTCAAGGGAATATAATACCCTTTATATAGGCATGAATTAGGATTTAGGATAGAGTAGCCTCCAAGAAACCCTGACTAAAATAGGACTCATCTTGTAGAGTGCTACAAAATTTTGATGTCTACATCAACATTATTAAAAAAAATTCATAGTTGCTTGTTCTGATGTCATTATTTAATTTGTACTTATTTGTATATATTATCGAGAACATAACCTTAGATAAAAAGGAGTAGAGATTGTGTATTAGGATAGAAGGTTAGTATGGGTAGAATATTGTCTTACCTTGTGACGGTTTTAGGTTGGTCATAGGATTAGCCTTGCTTTCATGACTGTATTGTTATTGCTTTCGATTATTTTGCTACTTTTTTTTTTTTTAAGAATTGACATTACTCTTCGTTTAGCTGTTATTCTACATCTATTGTTTTCTTCTTTTACATGGGGTGAATGCATTTAAGTCAAGGATTTTTCGAAAATAACCCCTCTATTTCTATGAGATAATGGTAAAGTTTGTGTATACTATACCCTCCCTAGATCATACTTTGTGGGATTTCACTAGGTATGTTATTGTTTATTTGCATATATATCAATTTGGACATATAATGTCTGAAGTTAGATTTGATAATATAGTTAATCTTTATATAAAATCTATGAAGTTTACGTATTAATCTTTATTTTGTCTGAATTGAATAACACTAGACAGAATGTCTGATCGAAGTCATCTTTGCCTGAATTTCAATTATCATACCTGATTGAAGTTTAATTAATTTTTAATAAATTTTATGTATATATATAAATCGAACAACCACTGGTAGTTGAACTAATCGGATAAGTCGCCCCAAACTTAAAGCTGACATAACACACACGGGCTTTTGACATAAATGAATTAAGTCAGGTAAAATTGTTTGAACTTTAGTTACATAAGACTGGATTTTGAACAACAAATGCTTAAAGTCAAACAAAAATGATCGAACTTCAGTTATACAAGATTATAATTTGAACAATAAATATCTAAAGTCAAATCAAAATCACTGAAATTTAATCATACAATTAAAGTGAGGCAAAAATAACGTTATCCAATTCGAACAAAAATAACTAAACTTCGCAGTTATGTGCCTGAACTTAAGCATATAAAACTTCAGACATTTTGTCTAGCATGAAGTACTTGTAAAAAATAAAATAAAGTAGGCACAAATTTTATAAATCAAAAACTACATAATTAGACAAATAAATAATATGTATTTATATTATATAACTATAGTTTGAAAAAATTATAATTTATAGCTACAGTTAGGGTTTCGTTGCTACAGTTAGGGTTTTGTTGATATTTTCTCTCTTCTCTCTTCCTCTCTCTCGCCTCTCTCATCTCTCTCTACAACTTCTTTCCATATATACAATTACATATGTATACCAGCTGCATATCTACAATTATTTTGATAGATATACATAGTCAATTCGACATATATATATACATACACACACACACAATTCGCCTCCCTCCACTCTCTGCCCTCTTTCGCTCACCTCTCTCCTCCCTATCTCCATCTTGCTCGCCTCTCTCCTCCCTCTCTCAATCTTGCTCGCCTCTCTCCTCCCTCTCTCAATTTCGCTTGCCAGATATACAAATACATATGTATTTTAGTTATACATATACAATTATTTGACAAATATATACAATTATTTGATAAATATATACAATTATTTGACAGATATATACAGTTTCCATCAATCTTGGATGGAGCCAAAGATTCACTACTTTTTGGCTTTGGGATATGATGGAATAAAGCAAAATGGCTCTTTAAACTGTCTGC
>JAPFFP010000070.1:4400098-4443722 GCA_026153255.1 Solanum medicagineum
GCAGTTAGTCAATGCAACTTTCGACGCTCATCATGGGTCATCCGGAAACAGTCGCGCTATGTTTTTAAACATAGGGGCCAGGCTGCGTACACCCGACTCCCCTTACCCCGCAATGGGCGGGAGCCTTTGAGGCATTGGGGTAGTGTTGTTATTTGACAGATATATACAATTATTTGACAGATATACACATACAATTTGACAAATATACATATACAATTCGCCTCTCTCCTCCCTCTCTCGTTCTCGCTAGCCTCTCTCCTCCCCTCCGGGTCACACGGCTAAAATTATGCCTTTTAATTATGTAAAATATAGCTATTTGACTATATTAAAGTATTGAGGAGAAGTGATTAGACATTATATGACACAACTTCATATCACTAAAGACATAACCTTAGAAAGGAGTGGAGGTCAGAATAGAAGGTTAGTAGGGGTAGAATATTGTCTTGCCTTATGGCCGGTTTTAGGTTTATTACAGGATTAGTGGTGCTATTATAATTGTGTTATTATTGTTCTTCTATTATTTTGTTACTTCTATTATTTCTTCTCATAGAATTGTCATTTTCCTCCATTTTAATCATTATTCTATATTTATTATTTTCTTCCTTTACTTGGGACGAATATATTTGAGCCAAGGATCTTTCAGACCCTACTTTGTAAAATTTTACTAGGTATGCTCTTATTTTATATTCTCATTTAATAACTTATAAAGCAAATCTTAACACACACTAAATCATATTAGGATTTCAATTCACACATTCAAACAGTAACTTAAAATCATAGTTTCATTACTTCATATCACAATATTCAAATCTGAATAAATATTAAAAAGCAAAAAAAGAGAGAGACAGTTGTTAGCACAATAAACTCCCCAACCTGTACTAAGGGCTCATTGGTTGGCAACAAGTCATTCCAAAATTATTTATTTCGAAATAAATTATTTCATCATGTATATAAAATAAATTATTTCATTAAATGATGAGATAAATAGTTCAAGAATTACTTAATATCTTCAATCAAATAATGAATAAACTAATCTTATATTTTATCTTAAAATTATTATACCTACGTCTCAAACCAAACGACTGTTAACCATACTATTACAACAAATGCACTAACTATTGCAAATTGATGGTACAAAGAGTGGTTGGGGTGGGGGGTCGGAATTCTTCTGTCTCATAAAAAACAACTTTTGGTATAAATATTGATATTGACTGCCTCTATAGGAGGTATGTGGGGATCAAGAGAAGCAAAGGCAGGTTTCGTGGGCTCAACTGAATTTACGTATTTTTGCTCGAATTATATATATATGTATGTATGTATATTCTTGTTATTTTAATTTGTGTGACAAAATTAACTAACTATGAAGAATAAAAGAAAGAGCTTTAAAATTTAAATAATCATAATATTCATGAACTATAAAATTTTTGAAACTTGTAGTTTAATCATGCCAACATCTCGCAGTAAAACAGAGAGAATAAATAGTTTTACTATTCTTCTTTGCTACAAAAATCCGCACCCGTACCACATTTTATTTCAGATCAAATTATGTGTAATTTATTCTAGATGCATTATATCCGAGCGTAATTCGCATGTATTTGAGATACACTAACCTTCTCACTTAGCTCTCTCCATTTATATTTGTACACAGAATGCATTTAGTATCAAAGATACATGTATTTAATTTGATTCGCATGCATCTGAAATACACTATGTTTGGTAGGCGTTAAAAGTGGTTGTTGCCAATTTATCCAAACTTTATCTGTGTGTCGACCTTCCAAGAAAAATGAGTTATTTAGCCAGTTAGGCCCAAATTAAACGGGCTGCTATCTGCAAACAAAATTGGGCCTTTCTGTAGTATACCATCCTCATAGTATAACTTGCCACAAGTGATAGAAAGTATGACTATACAATATATACCACCTGTACATGAGTTATATACCAATTATAAATTATGATCCACTCAAAAAATTGAATATAGTTTAACTACATATATACTAAAGCATACACTATCCATTAACGGCGAAATGGGAAGGAAGAAGAAGAAGAATGTTAGAAGTCATGGCGAAATGGGAAGGAAGCAGAAGGTGGTATTGGTCAATTTCAGCAATTTTCAAAATTTGGCTAAATATTTGGTGACGCAGATGGCTGAATGGCCATTTTGCATAATTTAACCTTAAAGAAAAGGAACCAAAAAGAGAAGATGAAACTTGAAAGTAGCTCAGTTGGTTCGATTACCCGCTTATTAATCCGAGAGGCCTTGAGTTCAATCTCATGTAGGAGATTTTTGAAACAATGTAGAGGCGGCAATGTCTTTTGTCGAAATCTGAAAAAACAACTTTTCAGTAGATGAGATGAGGATGAATGAGCTTTCTTTCATTCGACAATGTATAGCACTCAGTCGTACTACTATGAGTATAGCAAACTCAGTGTAGCGCAAATGAGAAACTACAAGGAGAGCATAGTCTATGAAAGTAAACTGCAGACGTCATGTAAACTCTCTCAGAGGTGCTCCAAATTCAGAGACAAATGGCTTACAATTTGCTTGTATCAAACTCGGAATAATATCTTGAATAGCAAGACAGATCTTGGCACCAGGACAATATTGTATAAGGTGGGTACCAAACACCATCTTTTTCAATAATATATCACAGTTAGATAAGCATAAGACACCAAACTCATCAAGCAATATAAGTGAAAGTTGAAACTATATCTGGGTAGTATTAGGGTCCTTTAAACCTGGAGATATTTGCCATCCTTGACCCACAGGTTGATAACAAATCTCACTGACCACAAAGACATCCAGATTACAAGTGATAATTAGCAATACCTATCAGTCAATATACTAACAAACCAACTGCCCAGCACGTCTCTGTCTATTCCTTTGCAAAACCCATAATCTTCCCCCAAAGGCCCAGAAAATGGAACGAGCGACCAATGGTCAAAACACTTGTCCCAACAAAACTTTTATGATCAAAATCTAAAACTGTCATGAATTTGCATTTAACGCATTGAAATCTAAGGCAGAGATAGATGTTTGAGGTGAGATTGAGGGGTGGTATTGTTGAAATGCTGATGGAAGATATCAATCACAGCAGCGTGTTTGATAAGCCATCAACAATCATATTGCAAGTTTGATCTGATGAAGACGCTTTAAAAATAGTGATTTTTAAAATGTGATGATGGTAGCAAATATAGATCATTGGTATTAAGGTGAAGCAAGGTGGAAGAGCAGCAATAAACAGAGTGGACAAGGGATCATTTGGTTTGAAGACAAGTTATAATGGGATTAGTTCCTATTGGTATTTGGTTTATTGTATTAAAAATAACATACATAGTATTTTCTAAGAAAAAGTCGTTTGTTTACAAAAACACCTCCACCTTATCCAGTAGGAAAAGAATTTGAGGAACCTCAGGGGTATTTTAGTCAATTTTCATTGTTTTATCACCAGTTAACTAATCCCGGTACTATTATTCCGCCGTCAAACAGTTATCCTAATACTATTATTCTGCCGTCAAACAGTGATAGCTAATCCCGGTACTATTATTTAAGATATCCTGAGGGGTTGGTCCAATGGTTAAAACCTTGGGCAAAAATGCCACAAGGTCCCAGGATTGAATCCCCAGGGCCACTGATGTGTTACCCGGTCGTGCATCAGGGCCCCGTGGAATAATAGTCGGGTCCGCAAAGCAGGCACTAGACACCATGGTCATCAAAAAAAAAACAATGATATAACCTATCCCAAGATTCATAACCAAAAAACGGATAAGGCCATGCTAATTTTTTATCACAGGACTATCTGTTCTTGTCCAACATACTAAAAGACCCCTCGTTTTGCATTAGACACAACACATATACTATAATAACAGTCTAGAGAAAAAAATATTCTGGAAATTCCCTCAACTAAGACAAAGTCTCTACCCGTAAATAACTAAACTGGCAGCAAACCTGCAACTGAATTGGAAATCACAACTCTGGTGCATTGATCATGTTAGCAGCCACTTTATACTTCCATATGCATAATTACGAGGTCCTATTGTCAGAGCTACCCATCACTCTGTAGGTAGGAGGTGGCACTTATCCAACAGAACTAGTCGAGATACACACAAGCTGATACATACAGCATGGTTATCAAAAAAACTACAAAATCCTACCCAATACACACAGATAAATCAATGTCAACTTCCAAATTATCATCTTTAACACAAGTAGTAGTATATTGTACATCACATTAACAGAAACATATCATAATTTTGATATGCGTACGTTGGAATACACAGTATATTAACCAATGAACATGGAGGATACACTCCTCCATTACACTGTTACAGTTATTTAGAGTAATATCCATCAGAATTCAATACTAATATAAACAAGCAAAGTCTTAGTAATTAAACACATTTGTTCATCAAATTTCGAAGCATCAATAACAAACAGCAGAAAGGTTAAAACTTTCCCTATTAACCAAACACTCATACCACTTCTTTAGCCGGAGCCGCAACAGGAGCAGGAGCAGGAGCAGCAGGTTTCTTCAAATCATCATCCACAACTTTAGTCGGAATCGCCACGTATCCCATCTTCTTAGCACTAACATCATAATCATCATTCCCGTCATCGAAATCATCATCGGAATCCTCAAACTCAAAGCGATCAGGCGAGAAAAGTGTCCAGATCAAATACATAGTCGCAGCAGTTAATGCACCACAACCGACGCCGAAAAGCAAAGCTCCAACAACCCTCATGATATCCTTAGTCCGATCGCGGATTGAGCTGGTCACCGACGAGTAGAATTCCACTGGAATCATCGATGACGATCGATTCTCCAATTCCTCTCCATCTTCCACCTGTTCAACAGCGTCCTCTCGTTCAAAGAAAACCGGGTCGGATCTCCTGAAGAAAATCGATGGCCTGAGGAGTCTGAATTTCGGAGCTTCATCACGGAAACCGGCAGTAGTGACGAAGAAAGCTCGGAATCGAGGAGAAATAGCGGGGTTATGGAGGAAGAAATTAGGGTTAGGGTTAGGGTTTTGAGAGATGGTGTTGGGGATCTGATAATAGGAAGTGGAGGTGATGAAGAATAGGGTTTTGCATGGCCTGGCGACGGCGGAGACGGCGAGGAGAGAGAAAGCGAGAAGCAGAAGCGCGAAATTTGAGGACGCCATTGACGCTTCGAGAGAGAAAGGGACGATGAGGAAAATTAACGACGACAATTATGGCTTTAGATGAAAATTTGGGGAGGAAAATATTTAAATTTAATAATTTAACACTTTTTTATTTGTTTTAAAGTTAAACTGAGCTTTTTATTCGATTATTTCGATTTTACATCTTTCATGAATCATAATCTTAACTTTCATTTATAATTGACATTTATTTATGAACCGTGATCTTCTTAAGATGAAATTGTGTTGGCATAGTACTTTTGTTGTCGAAAGAGTCTTACGACCAGATAATTATTGTAAATGATATGTATTGGAGAATCGATCATATGAGATAACTATTGACTTAGGTTTAATGTCCATTTTCATAAATAATTTTGTCAAATGACAATTAAGGAGGTTTTTCGAGTTTGATAATGTTTATTATTGACATAACAATACATCCACTGTAACTTGACGTTAACTGATAGTGAAACACTTTAATTTTGAAAGAAGAGTATATTATGCAACTAGGCAAATTATATCACTATAGTTTGAAAAAAAATACAATGTATAGCTATAGTTAGAGTTTTATTAATATTTTCTCTCTCTTCTCTTCATTTCCCTTGCCTTTCTCCTCTCTTTTTTTCCAATCTCTTGCCAGATGTACAAATATATATGTATATCAGTTGCATATATGCAATTATTTGGCAGATATACATATTCAATTCAACAAATACACATATATAGTTCGTTTCTCTCCACTCCTACTCTCTCTCACTTGCATTTCTCCTCCATCTCTCGATATCGCTAGCCTCTCCCATGCCTCTCCTAATTTCACTTACCAAATATACAAATATATATGTGTATATCAGTTACACATATACAAATATATGTGCATATCAGTTACATGTGTACAATTATTTGAGAAATATACATATACAATTTGATAAATATACATATACAATTCGACTCTCTCTTGATCTCGCTCGCTTCTCTTTTATAATACGTAGCTATAACTCATAATTTTAGCAAATTTAGCTATTTTAGCAATTTTTTGCCTTATTATATTTCAAATATTTGCTCCTTTTGAAAAATCCTCTTTTGATAATGCACTTTCAGACATCTCAATTCGTCTTCAAGAATTATTGATATGAACTATAGGTACTTGATTCATATTTACACATGATGCGTTTAGGATGCAACAAAATTACTACTAACAATCGGTCATTTAACCCCTTAACATAATAGAAATATTATTTGAACTAGTATATTTATGTAGAATTATATATATCGTAATATAATCACTGTATCAATAAAAATATATCTGAAGTAAAGAATATTTAATCAGACACATGATAAACATAAAAAAAGACTATATTCAATTCTTAAATTAGTCAACAACAATTAATTCAATGATTTTGGCAAGTCCAAAAACATAATGAATTACACAAAAAAGTTTCCAACAATGGAATATGAATTTATACAAAAATGCATGAGGCAATATAATTGGAAGAAACAATTATGTGGTCCAATATAATATATAATAATTGCAAAACAAAAAGATTTATCTTTTTTATTTTTTCTTTCTGGTCTGCAAATAGAGTTGCAAAGACATATTTGAGAAGTAAACCAGACATGTTTTTATCATCATCATTAGAAATTCATTATGCCATATCCTAAATAAAACCTTAACCTCACCAAACAACTAAATCTTTGCCAATTAAAAAGTCAAAACAAATCATATCTCAAAATTTTATCAACAATTATTCAGTCTTTGTGTCGTATTTTAATAAATTAATTTGTCCTGATACGAAATTTAATGGAAAAGGACTCCTCTATTTCTATCATTTTCTTGGATAAAAAGTTTGAATTTCTATAATTTAAATATTAGGCTTTCCCGTAAAACATATCATCATTTATAATGTAGTCATTACAAAAGTCTCGTATGTTTAGGTTGGAATCATTCTCTCAACCGTTTTAAACATTCTCTTATGGTAATAATTTTTTATGATCAAATCATTTCAAAGATTATGCTTTCTTAATATATTTTTCTTTGACATATAATTTATCGTTATCATGATTTGCAATTATTAGCCTTCCCATGATAGTCAAGTACTCATGTTTCTTACCTTAAATCTTTTTATCTTTGAACATTTGTGAAACAAGAGAAGTTTAGTCTGTAATTACTAGGAAAAAACATTATAATTAAGTAAAGAATTTCATAATCTCTTATGATTATGATTTTGATTATGACCCTCCTCTTTTTTTTTTCTTTTTTTTTTACCTTAAACATTTGCTAGCCATTTCTCAAACATCATTAGTATTAATTAGTGTGTAAACAAAAAGTAATAAGGTTTCGCAAATTCGTTCCATTATTTTATAAATTGACATATTTAGTGATGTGATTAAACTAAATAATTTAATCTAAGACGAATATTGACTGGTGTTGATTAGAACAAGGTTATAATTCACTACACACGCACAAATAATAGTTACATGACTTAAAATAATTGATTAGGTTGATACAGTAAAATCATAATTGAATTAGCTGAAAAAATAATTTACTAGGGATAATATTATAAAATCACAATTGAAGTAGTCGAAGAAATAATTAATAGCAGTTGAAATAGGTGCGTCAATCAGCATCTGCGTTAAAAATATTAAATTAAAAAATTCACAAAATATTTTTATGGACCCCATGTAATAAAAGAGAAGACCCAGAGTATGTCGTCCTACAATTACCTGCTTCTTCACGCTTATTAGATAGTAATATATATATAATGAGATTTTCAACAACCTTATAGTGTCATTGACTATTCTTCAATCAATCGTCCCATAAATTTGACCTTTATATATAGTCTCTCTATCTTGAAATATTTATCATCTTTATTAAAATATAAATATTTATAATTATTTAGAAGTTTAAGTTAAAATTAGTTATTCTTTTTCTATGTAATTTGAAATAGTTATTATTTTTTAAAATTACAAATACCTTATTATGGCACATAAATAAAATAAATATCCAATAAAGAGATTAATTATATCTTTATACATAAATAATGGTAAAGTAGTCAATATCCTTTTCAATTAATAGTTTTCTAAGTGACATATAAATAAAAATCACGATAAAATATTTTGAGACTGAGTAAGCCATAAAAAATTTAATTCAACGTCGAATATTATAAGATGTGACATTAGATTTCATCATAGAAAATAGAGGCAAAATAATTTATTGCAGTAATTATTAATGTTTTTGTTTGTTGTACCAAATCCCAGAAGCCTAGTGTTTGAATTAGGTAATTATCATTAATTTTCAATGACTTAAAAGTGAATAGGAAGTCGTGAGTTTAAGTTATAAAGACACGTATAATGTTTTACAAAAATATGAAGTTAAATTATTTACAAAAAATCTTATAATATAATTGATTATATCTCAAATTTTATGTGTAATAGAAGTTTAGTGTACCAGATTGATCTTTATTAATTTTCAGTTGCTGAAAGAGAACTTAATTAACATAATCATACATGTTGTGATCATATATTCAAAAGGTCACGACTTCAAACCATGGAGGCAGTCCTTCATTAGAAATGTACAATTAGGTTGCATAAGATGATTGTATTGTATTGTTAGTTTAAATACAATGTTTGTTTTGACTGTTACTTAAATTCCACTATATCGTATCGTTAAATCCATCTTTAGATAACAACGAAAAGACTCATTTTGTGTAACGACCAATGTGGTGTGATTGCATCATTACTTTAATATCTTCTTCTCGTTTTTACTTTATTTATTATTTAATAATTCTAGTGTATCTTGTGCCCTATCTTTTCATGGTAACCTCCAGGTACTATACGATTTCTTGTAGGTTTATTATTCAAATTATAGATGTATGACATCATGTAACGATGGAGAATAATACAATCTATCCAAACATTGTACTCATTGAAACAATACAATATGATAAGATACAATACTATATACTACAATACATTATGAAATAATAGTCATCCAACCAAAGTGTAAATATATTGTCCTAGGTCGTTACTTGAACCACATACATAACAAGAAAGTAATCGCACTTGATCGACCTTAGTAAGTGTTTATTGCATTAATTGTAATGTAATTGATTATATTTTACATTTCATGTATAATGAAAGTTTAGTGTACCAGATTGATCTTTATTAAATTTCAATTATTGAAAGAAAACTTAATTAACACAATAATAAATGTTGTCATCATATATTCAGAAGGTCATCACGATTTCAAGCCATGGAGGCAGTCTTTCATTAGAAATGTACAATTAGGTTGCATAAGATAATTAATTCCTTGTTTGGCTTGTTGTTACCCGTTGTATTATATTGTATCGTATTGTTGGTTTAAATACAATGTTTGTTTTGATTGTTACTTAAATTTCACTGTATCATATCGTTTAAATCCATTGTTAGGTAACAATGAAAAAATTCATTTTGTGTAACGACCAATTTGATGTGATTGCGTCGCTACTTAATATCTTCTTCTCATTTTTGACTTTATTTATCATTTAATAATTCTATTGTATCATTTACCCTGTTTTTCATGGTAACTACCACATACTCTACAATCTCTTTAGGTTTATCTTTCAAATTATGGATGTATGACATCGTATAACAACAAAGAACAATACAATCTATCTAAACATTGTACTCATTGAAACAATACAATACGATACAACATAATACAACACAGTACAATACATTATGAAACAATAACCATCCAAACAAAATGTAAATATATTGTCCTAGGTCGTTACTTGAACCACATACACAATAAGAAAGTAATTGCACTTGATCGACCTTAATTAGTGTTTATTGCATTAATTATAATGTAATCAATTATATTTCAAATTTCATGTATAATAGAAGTTTACTGTACTAGATTAATCTTTATTGATTTTCAATTACCGAAAGAGAACTTAATTAGCACAATAATAAATGTTGTCATCATATATTTAGAAGGTCATGACTTCAAGCTATGGATGCAGACTTTCATTAGAAATGTACAATTAGATTGCATAATATATTGTCCTAGGTCGTTGCTTGAACCACACACATAACTGGAAAGTAATTGCACCTAATCAACTTTAATCTACTCGCATTTCATCAATTTTTCGATATAAACAATATGAATTCGATAAAACTCAATAATTTTGGTCCACGTTTTATATGTTTATTAAGAAATCTAATAATGAATATATACATGTAACAAATTTTAGAACTCGTGAACTTCAATATTTAATACTCATAAATTTTAAATCTTGAATTTTTGATCCGATCATTGTTTATTAATTTTGAACCACTTGTCGGTTGCCATGAAATGAAGAGTTGTTGCTCCAAATCTTTGAATATCTTTCACTAAAATCTTTGTATTCCCCACAACGTGTGAAATGTTTAAATCCATTGTACAATATAGTACTAAATATGCAGGCCTTAGCCCACTCTTCTTTTTTTAATGCGTCTCGTTTAATTTATGTGGTACAATTTAAATTTTTAAAAGTCAAATATTTTAATTTTACTAATAAAATTATGATAAAAAGAAATTAGTTTAAATTTCAACAATAACATGTTCAGTAAAATCTCACAAGTAAAATTTAGGGAGGATAAAATATATGCAAATTTTACCACTACCTCTTAGAGATAAAGATGTTCTCGAAAGATTCTCGTCTTAAAAATATCAAACTCCAAAAATAAAAGATACAACATGTTTAAATCTTAAAATTCAAAAAAATCACATAAATTTAAATGAACAGATGACCATCTAATATAAACTTTAATTTTTTAAATTAAAATTCTGAATCCGCGGCGGGACGAAAGGATAGAAGTGCTCAACTATGAGCTTTTTTGATATTAGTGGTTATGTACACTGTATTTTTCTCCATATTTTAAATCTTTTTTCAGTGCACTTTTCAAAATTAAAAAAAAGTGTAAATTCTTAAAAAATAAAAAAATGAAAAAGTGAAAGAAATTAGTGGCCACAAGATATATTGCTTTTTATCAAATAAAATTGTAGGTCTCTTAGGTATGTATTTTTTACTTTTCCTTTTTCTTACTTTTGACCATGTTAGTACGACGTATTACAAAAAGTCATCTTAATAAATATGTGAAGAAAAATGCACTTCCCACTCTTTAATTTTTGGCCGAGTATATCGATAATTTTTTAAATTTTTAAGTATAATTAATGTATAACTTATTTCGATTTAATTTGAACTATTTCACGTGTTCTCAAGGTAGCATTCATTTAGTGAATAAGTGAGTTTTTAATTCTACTTTATGATTGATTCAGAATTTTAAATTTATGAAAATTAAATTAAAAGATAAAATAATGTTTGTGTTGGGAATCAATGTTTTATATATGCTAAGTAAAATTTTAAATATTAATATATGATTTAAATTAAAATTATTGATTTTTATCCTAATGAATAAAGTTTATATGTCTTTCGTCCTGTTATATGTCGGCCATTTTCGAAAACGATATTTGACGTGAGTTTAATATGGTGAAAAAATGACAAAAATTATGGTCCCTATAGTTTGAGGTAAGTTTAATAATCTATTTTTGAAAAATTTTAATTAAATTTTGATACTTTAAATTTGTCAAAACAATATTATTTAATTTTTACCATAATTTTATGTGCACCATATAGAAAAATCTATAGGTTTTTTTGGTTGTGCATTCGTTATCTGATGTCCGCATTAAAGCTCGATTACTTCGGATTCACGTCGTATAGGACCCGTTCGGGAGAAACGTTCCCTATCAAAGATTTTTTTCATACCTAGAGCTCGAATTCGAGACATTTAATTAAAAAAATAATTTCATTTACTGTACGATATTATTTGATGATAAAATCTATAGGTTTGATAGAAAAGACTTTGTACCTTTCCTAAAACTAGTCCTCCTAAGACTACATAGGAGTAAAATTATAGAAAATTTTAGGCATGGACCATTTCACCATGTCCCTATATATATTAGTTTAATTTAATCATTATTTAAGATTAAGTTTCTATTTTAACAATCCAATTTTAGTTCCGCGTGCAATGTCTTTATCTATAATTCTATCTTTCGAGATAAACATCTTTATCAGGTACTAGAAAGATGTATATCAAAGAGAAAGATAGATTCTATAGAATAATCATAAAACCAACAATATTATATGAGAATGAATATTAGACTGCTTAAGTTCAACACATTCACATGATCTTACAGAAAAATATAGAAATAAATGTATAGTCATATAAAGCTATGTAAGATTAGAGATAACAATATCACGATAAAAAATTTGAATAACACACGCACACTAGGAAATTAATACTATTTAAAATTTGAATAACACACACAAGGAAATTAATACTATTAGGTAAATTAATAAAATAAAATGAACTTTTAGTACTATTTAAACGCCCAACTATTCATAGAAAGTGATATTAGTAACTTTGAACAATAAAGTATATTATTCGTTATAATTGATATTATTTATATTATTAATGTAATTGGATTATAAAATAATGTTAGAAAGATTTTGATTGTGTAATTTATGTTTTAACTTTATGTATATTATTAATTATACCTATCTTAATATCAAATATAGTATATAATTAATGTTTTTAATACATTCTGCCAAAGGACAAGTACTTCAATTATTTCAACTTTTTCTTCTTTTAACAACTATTCAATTCTACATTCTTTAACTTTTCACGTGTATACTTCATAAAAAGAATAATATATCTGAGTAAAATTTTATAGGTAGAATTTGAAGAGGATAAAATATATACAGCTTTTATCACTTCATAGAAAAAGAGAAAGTGTTTTCGAAAGACCTTCAATTTAAATATCTCAGTCTCAAAAGCAAAATAAATAGTAGATATAAACTAACGATTATAATGAAAACAATTGATAACTTTAAAAATATATTAAAAGTAGCAAAATAAATGACGTACAATAATAATACAATATATAAAGACATGACTATTCCTATTAATCCACTACATCATAAAGCTAAGATAACTTTAAAAAATACATTAAAAATATCAAAATAAATGACGTACAATAATAATACAATATATAAAGACATGACTATTCCTATTAATTTACTACATCATAAGACTAAGATGACATCTCTCATACTCTTAATATGCGAATCTTCATTTTTTTATCTAAACTTATATCTTAGTAATGTAAAAAAATTATATCATATCTTATCAAATTATTTTTTTTAAATACATCTTCAAACTATCTCTATCTTTTCATATAATCCATAAATCAATCACTCGTACTTTCTAACAGGAGCATAGGCACTCTTTCACCTTCTTCTTCTCTCTGTGTTTTGATCATGTGCAAATATTATATTGGGATGGTCCGTACTCTGACAATGACCACTCAAGATTCAAGAATAGCGGCACATGCCCCCTCTGTCAAATCCAATACTCCACCCCACCCCACCTAATTCAATGGCCAAGATCATCCATGTATGGTTTCATCAATGGTGGTTGATTGAAAGTTTTTTCCCCCAAAATACCTCTATCTCTGATTGATGAGCTAGTACTTTCTCTCTCTCTCTGTTTATTGATTTTCTCTCTCTACTGTTATCAGGTCGAGCTTGGTCGGGTGTGCTATAAAAGGAGGAAAAGACTCTAACCTTACCTCCCTTTAAAAAGCCTCTTCATAGATTGTGCTTACTTAACTCTCAACTGAAGCTTTTTTTCTTGGTATTTAACAAATAACAAGAAAAGGGTAGTGTTTAGAACTTGAGTGTATCTTCAAAAATTTGATATTTTTTTAGCTTGTAAGCTGGTTTTTGTGTTTTGGGGTTGTTAATGGAGGTCTTGGAGAAAGAGACATGTTGTGAACTAGGTCGATTTCTTTAGGATTTGATGAGGGGGAGCTGAAATTAAGAATCTTTTTTGGTGGGGGTGGGGGAAAGTGAGGGGTTTTAGTGAAAATGAGGGTGAAGTGGGGTTTATTGAGGATAAAAGTGATGAATGGTTGTAAGTCTTTAGGATTTGAATTGAGTCTTGAGGGTTTTATATAGTTGTTTGGATAATCATATTTTTGAGGGTGTTTTAGATGTATACATAATTTAAAGGGGAATTGTGATTTAAAAATATGAAGCTTTCAACATCAGGAATGGCTCAGCAAGCTCATGAAGGTATCTTCTACTTCTTTTCTATTCTTTATACTTTTTTCTTCCTTTTCCAGGTTTGGCTTTTTAATATATCTCTGTCAGTGGCTTTATCTGCATGCCTATTCTTATGCTTTGTCTTTAGCTGATAAAAAGAGTACTTTAAGTATTTACTTAAGTGGGATTGAATTATTGCTGATTGATTCTTTATGTGGTTCTGAAAGAAGAGAGCAAGTGTTTAAATTCAGAACTATGGCATGCTTGTGCTGGTCCCCTTGTATGTCTACCGATGATAGGGAGTCGAGTGGTTTACTTTCCTCAGGGTCACAGTGAACAGGTCTTTCTCAAATTAGCTACATTTATGTCTTCTTTATTAATTGTAAACTAATCGTTGCATATATTAGTCAATTGTTGATAGTTCCTATTGGAATTGAGTGTCAGGTTGCAGCAACAACTAATAAAGAAGTTGATGCTCACATACCCAATTACCCCAATTTGCCACCCCAGTTGATCTGTCAACTCCAAAATGTCACAATGCATGTAGGTTCTTTGTTTATATTCTGTGTTTTCTTATGAATTATTGTTGTGTTAGTTGAAAATTTGGCTGACGAGGGAATGACTGATTTCTGGGATTTCAGGCAGATGTTGAAACAGATGAAGTATATGCTCAAATGACATTACAACCTTTGACACTGGTATTTTATGAACGATGCCATTAAAGTTGTCTTAAGCTAACATGACTTGCTCATTTACTTGTCTTTTACTGATTACCTGATGCTTTGTGTGAATTTGGTGGTGCAAAATATTGTGTTGCATTTTCAGCAAGAACAGAAGGATACATATCTTCCTGTTGAGTTGGGTATTCCTAGCAGGCAGCCTCCTAATTATTTTTGTAAGACACTCACTGCAAGTGATACCAGTACGCATGGCGGCTTTTCTGTTCCTCGTCGTGCTGCAGAGAAAGTTTTCCCTCCTTTGGTGATAACTGGTTCACTGTCTCGTGGTTTCATACTACTCTGGTTCTGAGCCTGATGTTATTCTCATTTTCTTCTGGCTCTCAGGATTTCTCACAGACACCACCCTGTCAAGAATTGATTGCGAGGGATCTGCATGACATTGAATGGAAATTCAGGCATATCTTTCGAGGCAAGCTTTGCAGCTCCTTTTTTTTTTTCTGTGTGTAAATTTATACCATGTTAAGTGTGTTTGGCTTCAATTTAACAGCTGGTGGTTGTTTAGGTTTGCATTAAAAATAGATATAGACACACTTAGATATGTGCTGTTGTTTTAGCAATATTTTACTCTAATCCTCTTTAGTACTTGCTTGTTTAGAATCGTTGAGTATGTAGACATGGTGCATAGATTGTTATACTTTTAGACTTGTGCGGTAACTTTTAGACACCCAAATGAAAAGGGTTTCTAGAAATGATTCATAGTACTTAGCTATGTGCTCTTGACTTCTCATTCCTTTAACCTTATTATGAGGTTGTGTCCCTTGTCATCCTAATCCTATTGCCTTGATGTGGCGCTGTTGTTCTTATCATAGCTTGTTTATTGACTCATTTGATGGATATACTAGTGATTCTTCATATCCCTTGGAAGTGTGAATATAATACATATAAACTAACTAATGCTGAAACATGTTCATAATTTTTGTCTATGCATGCAGGACAGCCTAAGCGACATCTTCTGACGACTGGTTGGAGTGTGTTTGTTAGTGCCAAGAGACTTGTTGCTGGAGATTCAGTACTTTTCATTTGGTAGTTTTAGCTTCTTTCTTTTTCAACATATCTTAGTAAGTGTACACTGTAGGAATTGCAATATCGGTATCCCTTGGGGCTCTCTCTCTAATGGTCATTCATTGTTTCGGTGTCAGGAATGAGAAAAATCAGCTTCTTCTAGGAATTCGTCGTGCAACTCGCCCCCAAACTGTGATGCCATCATCTGTTCTGTCTAGTGATAGCATGCACATTGGGTTACTTGCTGCTGCAGCTCATGCTGCCGCTACCAATAGCTGTTTCACTGTTTTTTTTAACCCAAGGTGGTGCTGAACGATTTGTCTGCTCCTTGTATTTGTTCAGTGTTATATCCTTTCTGCTATTTGAGCTAATGCTTATTGCATCAGGGCTAGTCCATCTGAGTTTGTTATACCTCTTTCAAAATACATCAAAGCTGTATATCACACACGTGTTTCTGTTGGAATGCGTTTCCGAATGCTATTTGAGACTGAAGAATCAAGTGTTAGAAGGTACAGAAGTATTTGAACTCAAATCTCATCCTCATGGTTAGATTTTCTTCACTTTTTTGTTTAGACAAGTGCATAGCTACTTAAGTAGCCCATTAGTTTCTTGTTGACGGATCTTAGGCACTTTTTGATACTTAACCATAGACGAGGGGCTCTGGGATCGGGCTCCTAAAATACAGATGAGTGGTCTTCGCATGCGTCTCCTTTGTTTTGTCGGTAATTTCTAATAATGTAGGAAATAGTGATTTCAGATGAAGCTGCAAGTTTATGTCCTCTGTTGCTTCAATTATTACTCATAATCTGCACATCTTGTTTTTAGTCTAGTGCTTGCAACAAGTAACACTAGAGTATTACTGGGCCAACTCAGCTTGTGGCTATCATCGAAATCTGAGTTGGCAAATTAGGTCTCAGGTTTCTCTTCTTATATATGGATCTGATACTTTTCAGATACATGGGCACCATTACTGGCATTGGTGACTTAGATCCGGTTCGTTGGGCCAACTCTCACTGGCGGTCTATCAAGGTAAATGTGTTTTAGCTCTATCATAGTTACTCTTTATCATATTATATTAGCCACTTGCATTTCTTTTGTAGCCATAGAATTTAAAAAGCCTTTTGTGCATGTATTAGGTTTTACCCGTGTCTCCATATTATTAAGAAATTCAGGATTTTTAATAGAAAATCTTTTCAACTGATTGTTCCTTCACCACTTTCTTTTTTGCTTGATTTTTAGTCATTGATGTTGTCCCGTGGCAGGCATTTTAATCTGTTTCGATTTATGGTTGCATGCACTAGCTATTGCTTATGTTTTTCTACCGCTTTCATTTTTTTGTCTTGTGGTAGAAAGCTGTACATTCTTGTTCTAGATCCAAGTTAGATTTTATTCTATTGCTTATTGCAAAAATATACTTATGCTTTTCTACATTACTATGCTACTTCGCACCCACCGCTCTCTCGTGTGCAAGCAAAATACACCTCTGAAGGATAGCTCTTTCCCTTTTCCTGCGATCAGTATCTTCAATTTCAAAATACGCCGCCTAAGATTTTCCACAAGAATGACGGTGTTCTTGCATCGAAGCCCATGGTTCTTTTGCTGGCAAAGATTGTTGACTTTGTTGCCAAATTAGGAATTGATTTGTCTGATGGGAGAGATCCACCAATTCCTTTTTTCTCAATGTGTTGTCCCTTCCATTGTGTTGCCACGTCAGCAGGTACTATGAGCCCTCTATCCCACACATCTAACCAGCTCGTGTGGCTTCTGCCTTTCCATGAGTCAAAAACTGTAACATTACTGGAAGTTACAATAAAAGTGGGAATGCTGTGACTAGAACGGACCACACAAATAGAGGTGACCTATGCATAGTCATTCCAGGTCCATGCGTGTTCAATATAGTTGTTACAAGACTTTGAGTTCACCAGCATCAAAAGCTACTTACGTATCAGCTATTCAGATACATTGAAACTTTTAATAGTTTAGGCACCAAGTGATTTGAGTTTATTCTGTTAAGTTGTTTCCCCACTAGGTTGTCTATCTTTGATGCAATGTACATTGTTGTATAAAACTTGCTCGTCTCAGAACCTACGTTGCTCGGACTCTTTGGAAATGTTGCTGCAACCATGTCAGATCCTCTGAAAATGCACTACTTTTGGAGCATCCAACATGCACACAGGGACATATTTGAATAGTCCAAGCACCATTACTCAGAACTCATGTAGCAAATGTAGAAATCAGACTATCTTGCTTTGATTTTACCACTATTCGCAGGGAATTACAAATTTACGAATGTGCAACTGTTATATGTTTGTAAACAGTTATTCTATGTTCACATATATCTATTTACAAAAGAAATTTGTCAAAATTGTAGGTTGGTTGGGATGAGTCAACAGCAGGCGAGAGGCAACCTAGGGTTTCCCTATGGGAGATAGAGCCTTTGACTACTTTTCCAATGTATCCATCTTTGTTCCCTCTTAGGCTAAAGCGGCCTTGGTACCCAGGGACTTCATCGTTTCAAGGTATTGCACATTGAATATTATGCTGTTAAGAAAGTGAAACTGTTAATCCTGAGGTTCCTTGCATTCCCCGTTTCGATCTGTTTGTCTTACATTCCTTTTTATTATGTTTCCAAAAAACACGCTCCATCCTTTTTTGGCAACTCTTTAGTTTTAACTTTCCACGTGGCATGATTAAGAGGTTCAAGTGCATTTTGAACATTTTACATATCTGTAGATAAGACCACAAGATTTAGAAGTCTTCTTTACTTTCTTAAATTCAGTGCGTAATCAAAACTAGATGAACAATTTTAAAATGGAGAGAATATGTTTATTGAGAAAAATGTTAATTTTGTTGGCATCCAGATGGCCCTTCTAACAGGGAGAAAACCTTTCTTTAGCAATATCATTTATTTCATTATTTGGACTTTCAGCTTATTTGTGTTCCCGCGGTCTATTATGAATAATTTTTCTTTGCTTTTTTGCAGAAAATAACACCGAAGCTATTAATGCAATGTCATGGTTGCGAGGGGAAAGTGGTGAGCAAGGACCACATCTGATGAATCTTCAATCATTTGGTGGCATGCTCCCCTGGATGCAACAGAGAGTCGATCCAACAATTCTCCGAAATGATCTTAACCAGCAGTATCAAGCTATGCTGGCTAGCGGTTTGCAAAATTTTGGGAGCAGAGATCTGATGAAACAGCAACATATGCAGTTTCAGCAGCCCGTCCAATATGTTCAGCAAGCAAGCAGTCATAATCCTCTCATGCAGCAGCAAGAACATCAACAACAAGCAATGCAACAGGCAATTCATCAGCATATGCTGTCTGCACAAACTCAAGATAACCTTCAGAGGCAACAACTGCAACACGTTAGCAATCAGACAGAAGAACAATCTCATCAATGTTCTTACCAAGAACCATACCAAATACCAAACAACCAGCTCCAGCAGAAGCAACCATCAAATATTCCTTCTCCATCATTTTTAAAGCCAGATATAACAGATCCGAGCTCCAAGTTCCCAGCATCTGTTGTTCCATCAGGTATGTCAACAGCGCTAGGTTCTTTATGTTCGGAAGGAACTAGTAACTTTTTGAATTTCAATATAATTGGTCAGCAGTCTGTGATGATGGAGCAGCAACCGATGCAGAAATCTTGGATGCCAAAATTTGGGCATTCACAATTGAATACAGGCTCCAACTCATCCTCACTCTCAGGATATGGGAAAGATACTTCCAATTCACAGGAAACATGTAGTCTAGATGCTCAGAATCAAACTCTTTTTGGTGCTAATGTTGATTCTTCAGGGCTTCTCCTCCCGACAACTGTGTCTAACGTTGCTACTACATCAATTGATGCTGATATGTCCTCTATGGCACTAGGGACTTCTGGATTTCAGAATTCTCTGTATGGTTATGTGCAAGATTCTTCTGACTTGTTGCATAATGTAGGACAAGTTGATGCACAAACTGCTACCCGTACATTTGTCAAGGTGCTAGTTCTGTTGTGTAGGTTATGCATTTGATTGTTGTTTTCTTGCATATTACTATGATATGGATAAATTATTTCTTGTCTGCAGGTTTACAAATCAGGGTCCGTTGGGAGGTCATTGGATATCACCCGGTTCAATAGCTATCATGAGCTACGACAGGAACTGGGACAGATGTTCGGAATCGAAGGGTTTCTTGAAGCCCCTCAAAGATCAGGCTGGCAGCTTGTATTTGTCGACAGGGAGAATGATGTCCTTCTCCTTGGAGACGACCCATGGGAGTAAGTACCTAATTTACTACTCCTTCTGTCCCAATTTAAGTGTTTACTTTCCTTTTTGTTTGTCCCAAAAAGAGTGCCTCTTTCCGTACTTGGTAAGTTTTCCAATTCCGACTATCTACATGCAAGTTTAAAACCACAAGATTCAGAAGTCTCCGTGCTTAGTCAAAATTAGACACTTAAATTGGGACGGAGGAAGCAAAAGGCTGACTCTTCTCCAAATTTTGCAAATATAATGGAACGAACAACTTTATGCCTCAAATCCTTGTAGTACTACTCACAGGGTCGTCGGATGTTTAGTAGTGATAAATGATTACTATATCAATTCTAGTACCTTTGATTTATTCATTCAGTCTTGTGGTAGAGTTCAATTTTCAAACAAATGGCCTTTTACCATCTTTCATCCAATTATTTTCTTTTTTCGAGCTACCTTGAAGTGTTTCTCCTTAAGCCGAGGGTCATATTGGAAACAACCTCTCTACCTTCTAAGGTAGGGGTAAGGTGCCTTTCCCCAGACCCCACTTGTGAGATTACACTGAGTATGTTGTTGTCGTCGTCTTTTTACCATCTTTTGTTCAAACCAAAGACATGGTATTCAGTTTCCCCATTTCTGGCTTGTTATTTTTCAGGGCATTTGTCAATAATGTCTGGTGCATCAAAATTCTTTCACCTGAGGACGTACAGAAACTAGGGAAGGAGGAGGTTGAATCCCTAAATCGTGGTGCACTTGAAAGGATAAACAGTAATAATAGTGCTGATGGTCGAGATTTCATGTCTGGACTTCCATCTATAGGATCACTCGAGTACTGACTGCTGTCATCGTTGGATAAACCAAGTGTGGTTCACCAATTTTCTGCTTCCCAGGAGCTCGGCGTTCTTTAGCTTTGGCCTAATCAATCCTTTCTATGACATAGTTCTTTATGTAGTAAAGATTTAATCAATCTCCCATTTGTATTAGTTAATCTTGATCACTGTACTCAGACCAAGAATCTTGAGTTGTAAACTTTGTCAATGCAGTTTAACTTTTGTGAGTACATTCCCTTTTTTTCGAAACAAAGCATTCTCAAGAACTATGTTCGTGAGATGCTAGTACCATGCAGCTGCTTGAAAGCCAACGTAGTCAGATGATCGAAGTATTGGTGAATATCACATATGATCGAGAAATGTTCAATGAAATCCCACAAGTGGGGAGGTTGTCGAGGACACATTTTGACTATTTCTAATATCTCTTAAACTGGTCTTACTCTTAGGAGTCGTTTGGTATGTTGGACAAGCAAAGATACTTTTGGGATAAAAAATTAGTACTGCCTTATCCTTATTTGGTTACTAATCCTAGGGTAAGTTCTACCTCATCCCTTGTTTGGTTATTGATCATGGGGTAAGTGATACTAGGATTAGTAATTAGCATCGGGATAAGTTGTCTCTGTTAGAGGGTGGAATACTAGTATCGAGATTAGTTATTCTAGTATACAACAAGAACAACATCCCCAGTTTGATCCTACAAGTGGAGTTTGGGGAGGGTAAAATTTACGCAGGCCTTACCACTGCCTCATAGAGATAGAAAGGATGTTTTCGAAAGACTCATCTCAAACACCTTAAACCCCATAAGCAGAAGATACTAGATATTGAGAAAAGGGAAAAGAAAAGATAAAAAAAGGAAAACGATTAAAATGAAAAGCAAACGATAGTATGTAGATACGATAAAAGTAACAAATATAAAATGAGTAATAAAACACAAGATATAAAGACGTGACTAATCCTACTAACCTACTATATCATAATGCCAGACATCAACCTACCCCTACTAGCGTTTTAGCCTTCTACCATAAATTAATGAAAATGACAAAAATACCCTTAAGGTTCCTCGAACCTTTTTTCTACTAAATAAGGTGGACGGTATTTACGTAAACAAGCAACTACTTCTTAAAAATCATGCATTGTGTCTTATTTTTAATGCAACAAACCAAACGGTCAACTACAGAACAAACAACGTATGGATGAAATTTAAACACAAAGGTCTGAGAAATTTACATGGCTTGCTATTCTTGTCATTACTTACTAGCACACTTGAAGCGAAAAACAAAACAAAAACAAGGAAAGCATTGACATCCTCACCATGACTTGACAAACCCGGTGCACTAAAGCTCCCACTATGCGCAGAGTCCGAGAAAGGGCCCAACAACAAGGGTCTATCATACACAGTCTTACCTTTCTTGCAAGAAGCTGTTTCTAAGGCTTGAACCCGTGATCTCTTGGTCACTTGGCAACAACAAACTTTTTTTACCTTGTTAGTAATACTAGTTGGCCTATAATATGTATACTAATATGGCTGTTACTTATCTCTACTTGCTTTGATATTCAATACTGTTGTTCCCTGAACTGAACTGAGGAGTTGTAATGGATATCGTATCGACGATACTGGATGAGTCTATGTCAATTGGTACCGTAGAACTTGGCCACACAAATGATGGCTTGAATGGTGGTACTTGTGGTGGTGGTACTGATCCTGATATAATTTGAACTATAGTTTGTGTATTAGGCCTTTCATTGGCAATTGGATGGGAACAAGCCAGAGCAAGTAGTAACAATCTCTCTGCTTCTTCAGACAGGTATTGATCCTCGAGCCTCGTGTCAACAGCCTCGAGGATTCTCCCATCGCGAAGCAAGAACCAAACCCAATCAACAAGGAGTTGAAAGCCGTTAACTTTGGTTCCAGGCCTTTTGCCACATACTAGTTCCAACAACACTGCCCCGAATGCATAGACATCAGAATGTTGAGTTGCTTTTCCTGTATGGAAGCACTCTGGCGCGATGTACCCCATCGTGCCAAGTACACCTTCTACTTCATCAGCATACGAGGTCTTTTCGTTGTCAATTGCACGTGCTAGGCCAAAATCACCTAGACGTGCATTGAAGTTTGAGTCGAGCATGATGTTGTTTGCCTTGAGATCGCGATGGATCACCTTCTGCTCGTACTCGTTGTGGAGATAGTGCAGGGCTGACGCGACTCCCGATACAATGTTGTACCTGACACTCCAGCTGAGTGCCTCTTTTTCTGGCCCTGAGAAGAGATGTTTGTCCAGGCTACCATTTGGCATGTACTCATAAACAAGTAGTAGCTTTCCATGCTTGTGGCTCCATCCTGTCATAATAATGCAACAGTTTAACTAACTTATAACATGTAGCCATCCTTATTCCGTTCGACCCTCAATAACTCCCCTTCTTTATTCAATCTTGAGACCGACAATCTGAATGAACTCACACAGACGACTAAGTTGAAATTGTTAGTAAATATTTATTTAAGACGTGAACAAAAATAAAATAGTAAAATATTCTTCTTAATTAATATTTATTTAAGGAACGTGTAAATTAAAAATATAAAAAATTATCTTAAAATAAAGTGAGTGTATAATTATCACTTTCAAACTATTGCAAAAGGTGTTTGAGCACACCATTTTTGACACTTGCAAGTTGCATCAAACTCTTTTTAACTTTTTCCATTTATCCTACTTGTTTTTATATAACTATTGGGACCATTCTCAAGTTGGAGTTGGACCTAATGTGTCAAAATGGAACTCCTTAGAACACAACAATTATTCTTGGTAGTACCATACCAAGAAAATTTTATTATTTTTTGGTTAGTCGTCAACTTATCTTAACGTTCCACACTATACTCAGCAAACAACATATTCAGTGAAATCCGACAAAGTAGATAAGGTGAAGTATACGTTGTTCTTTACCACTATCCGTCTGAAGTAGAGAACATGTTTCCGAATGACCAAACATGAACTATACTAAAAAAGAAAAAAGAGGATTTTTTTCAAAAAAAACAAACATTTGAAACATAATAAGGCAAAAAATACTTATAGTTTGCTCAAAATTATGACTTATAGCTACATATTATAGGACGGAGGCAAGCGAGATCGAGAGAGAGTCGAGAGATGCGTTATATGTGTATATTTATCAAATTGTATGTGTATATCTGTCAAATAATTATATATATATAACTGATATAAATATATATTTGTATATCTGGCTAGCGAGATTGGGAGAGCGAGGACAAAGAGGCGAGCGAGAGAGGATAGAGAGTGGAGAAAGGCGAATTGTCTGTGGAATTGAATATATATATCTGTCAAAAGTAAGAAGGAGAGTTCAAAATACTTACCAAGTAATTTGACAAGATGTTTATGTCTTAAACGGTTGATAATAGTTAGCTCAGCCAAGAAATCATCTTGACCCTTGATACTTTCCCTCGAAAACCACTTCACAGCAATTTCCAAATTTTCACCAACTAAATACCCTTTGTACACAACTCCAAATCCACCTTCACCAAGTTTATTCTTTTCATCAAAATTGTTAGTAGCTTTTTTTAATTCTTTAAACTCAAAATCCCTTGGCATTCCTGGCAAACTCTTTAATGCACCCAATATACTTGATTGTGACCTATCACCCCTTTTTTTCTTATACCAAAAATACCCTGACAAAATCAAGAAAACAACAACCAATATTGGCACACCAACACCTAGACTTATTACTAGTACCTTTTTTTGATCCTTTTCTTGAAAATACTCAACTGTCAAATTCCATCTCAACACACAATTCAACTGATTGAAATGTCCTGTTGAACCAGAGAACCCAAAGTATGATTCTTGATTCACAATTTCCCTCAAATCAAGATTGTGTGTTAGTATTGGTTCTTTTGGCCTTGTTGGGGTTGTCCCATTTTTCATCCTTTGTTCAACAATGTACACATCAAGTACTTTCTTGAATCCATCATATTGTACCCAAACGTTGTAGTATCTTTCGCCCATTGGAACTAGTTCAATCCCATGTGGGGTTAAAGATTCTGTCTTTACTGACTTAACACTGTTTATATCAATCCCAACATGGTTACCATCCACATCGATATCATAATTCTTGAATGTGTCTAGCTCTACCGCGATTATTTTGTTGGACGACATGCCATCTGTTGTAGCATTTGTTAGTCCCAAATATTGGCCATGACTATTTAGTGGCATGTCCAAATTTGGACAAATCAAGAAAGCTAGACCTTCAGCTGGTGTCTTATTATATGGCCTGAAAATGTTTACTAGGAACGAAGTGTTGAAAGACGCCACCCTAGAGAAATCATTTTCGATCCATAGTTTGAAGGGTTGTTTTAAGAGGATTCTGCCTGAGGTGTTGAATGTGTTGAAAGCTGAGGAAGATGTGTCTGGGGTGATTTGAAGAGCTTGATTGCTGATTTGGGCAGGTGGTTTGATTTCAAAAATGGGAATGTATGTATGGTTAAAAGGGTCACCATATTGTTTGTCAAATTTTATCATCTTGGCTTGTGATATGATTTGAAGGGAGGACAAAAATATGAAGATTGTTGGTGTCAAAAGTCCCATTTTGTTATTTTCGGCTAGTGAAAACAAGTATAGAAGAAGCTAATTTTGGAATTATGATGATGATAATATATGGTGGTGTGGGAGAGTAGTTGTTTGAATTTTGAACAATCTTTCTTCTTTGCTTCTTTATTGAACTACTTGGAAGTTGCCAACCCCTCCCATCCCCACCTTCCACTAATTTTCCTACAATTTGATTGGTATATTAGTGCAAAGGTCAAAATTTCTTGGTAGACTTGAAGTTGATGTCATGTTATCAAGAGGTCAGGTGTTCGAGTTGTGAAAATAGTCTATTGCATTTTGCAAACACGTAGGATAAGACTGTTTATAAGTTATAAATATACATACACTTGATTCACTTAAAATCGTAGACACATAAAATTACTAACTTTTGGTGGTTTATTGTAAAGGTCAACTTTTTTTTTTTTTTTAAATGAGAGATTTGAGGTAATCGACGAAGTTGATGTCATGTTATCAAGAGGTCACGTGTTCAAGTTGTGAAAATAGTCTATTGCATCTTGCAAACATGGAGTGCAAGATTGTTTATAAGGAAAGAGTCAACTGATGATTTTTCTGTTTCGGATGTGAAGTCTTAAAAAAGTAAAGTCAAAGAGTATCACATAAAATGGGATGGAGAGAGTAACTATGATAATATCAATTATTATATGTACAAAAGTTGCGTTTGCTTATTTTTTTTTAATAATAGGATTAGGTTCATTTATCAGTGTAAATCATGCATCATGACCCAACTAGATAATTAATTATTTAAATAATTCTTTTAGGGATAATAAATATCCCCATGGACCACAAGTAGGTTGATTAATTTTGATACTTGTCTTATAAAGAATGAAAAGGAGAAAATAAAGTATAAAGTGGAATAATAATGTATAAAAATCTTTTTAGGTTAACTTTTTTTATCCTTGTTCTTACTTTTTATTGGCTGTCTTTTTCTATTTTATTTATCAATAGCATTTTAGTCACTAATATAAAATTATTTGTGAAACTTGATTTTGATCCTTCTGATATTGATACGTTTGATATTCATACTACACTCTGTATCTACTTTCATGATGTAGGTCCGAGCATCAATCTCCAGCGCTGTTGATTAATCGAGCTAGTAGCAACTCATATCAGAGACCAAGGTGAGCATTCAAATGTTTCTGGATCATTTTGTCTCCTTTAACTTAGTGGCCCGTTGTTTTCGTATATTTTGAGACTAGCCAGATCTTGTAGATATTTTTGGTCCGTTTGTGGAACTTGTACTTTTTATTTTGTTGTAGTAGCTCTGTACTGGTGACGTCCAAGTTCGGATCTATGTATGTGTGTATGTGTGTGTATATATATATATATATATATATAGTCAGTTCCTGCTATTATTTATTTGTACTGCCTCTTGTATGCAGGTTCGGGGTACGAGTTGGCTTACCTCTCGGCGGGTTACTTGAGAAATCAGATCGTGACAAGTTACTATCTAAAATATGTGTTTTCGGTCTCTTTATGTAGAAAAATATGTTATATTTAGACTATTTTTAGAAGTATATCATCCTCAAATATGAAATAACAATACAAGCTTAACATATCACATAAGCAAATAAATGGTCGAACAGCTAATAATGCTTGAAATTAGTGAATATTCACAAAGACAGATCAAAAAGGCACAATTTCAATAATTCAAAGTTAAATATACTTGGTCAAATATCACAAAAATTAAAATTAAAATTATTAATAATTAAGGAATGAAAAATGGTACTAGGGAAATGAGTATTGAGTTTATATGTAATTTAGCAATTTTACATGAAAAATAGTTTATATGTAATTTTATATATAAATAAAAATTATTTATATATAATTTAGCAGAATACTATGGGTGAAACAGCGAGGGTGGGGATTGGAGCATTGGATGGGTGAAAAATGAGGCGATGAACTTGAAATATCACTTATAAAATTTATTTTTTTCTATTTTTATATTTTAAAATTATTTTGATTGATCAAATATATATAAAAAAATAGAAAATATTTTTCTCCCTTCCAAATATACATATAAAGTCAAAAGTATAGGACATTGAGTTTATATCTTCATAAAATTTACGCAATTGATCGAGGAGAACTTTGTTAGGAAGTAGGTAAAAATTTTACTTTTTTTTTTAAATATAAAGTAAAGTTATCATTAAAAAAAAAATGTTCGACTGAATAAATTTATTTTTGTTCATCTAGATGGACCACATGGGGAATTATAAATATAACACTGTTAAAATATTTTATTATACACAATTAAATAACAAAAATGAACGAAAGTCTTCGCGTAATTGATAAAATTATTATATGATTAAAAAATCATGAAACGAGATATGAAAATAATCTCGCAAAATAACCTCTCCCTAATTTCTTCTTAAATGTTGTCTTCCTGAAATAAGGCCAAACGTGTTGAACGAACCAGTTCTTCTAATTCCAACCAGATCAGTAACAAACAACTCCCATCCGGTCACTAATAGCTTAGCCATACATAATTCAAGGTGGCCAACCGTAGACTTTTCATCGAAAATTATGTTATGTATATAGAAAATTATATAAAATATCTCAATCAAAAATTATCTTTTATGTATATATTAAATCCTGGACGCTCTTAATAAATTCTGACTTCACTACTACTGACCAACCCCGCCCCGATTTTTATTTTCTTTTTGCCACTTGATATTTAATTATGCTTTAAAATTTAACTAATTTGAATTTGCGCATAAAATTCCCACCACTTATTATTATCTTGCAGCCTAGGAAATAATTAGAATGAGAAAAATCAAATTTAAAAAGAAAGTGACAGGAAAAAGAGAGAACACTTATTACAAAATAAATAAATACTTTTGACTTTTTAAACAGAAGAAAATTAAAGTATTTTGCACGAGATACATGCATGCATAATAAATAAATTGTGGAATAAAATGATACAAGAAAGTGCATGTATCAGTACATCAATTATACATGCATGTCTTGGTTTTTGAAATTATAGAGCATAGAGTAAAAAATGTAGATGACTTTTGGTGCATTTTTTTATTCGACGTCAAATAAACGAGTTAGACTGAATTAATAAATAAAAGAAAAATTATGTGAATAAGTAAATATATACTAGTTAATTAGCTAACATAGTTATAGTTTGAATTAATTATAACTTGCGGCAAACATGTAGCTGCAATTATTAAATTTTGTATAATTCACGAAATTTATACAAACGTTATATACGATTACACAAAAGCTGTGCACGAATCAAATTGTATAGCAAAATATACAAACACTGTGAATTGTATATCGAAATATACAAATAGTGTGAATTGTATATCAAATTATACAAACGTTGTGTATGAATTGCATAGTGAAACATACAAATCTATAAAAAAACAACTATGAATTATACAAATATATAAAACTATAATAATTATAATTACAAAATATAATTATCTAAATTATAAGTATAAAGCATGCTTAAAATATTTTTTTAATGGCTATATATGAAAATTCTTCATTAATAAATGTGTAGATAATAATGGAGGAAAAACTTATTCAAAAGTAAGTCAATTCTAGTAGTATAAAAGTGAAGGCACTACTAAAATAGAATTTTTTAAGGTGGACCAAAGACTTTTTTGTTTTTCATATAATTAAATGGACCACATGGGTAAAAATACATATTGTAAATGTAATTAACTACTACTAATTATTAACATCACTTCTATTTCTTAATCTTCATCTTATGGTGGCTTAGAAACTTTGGTATAATAAAATGATAGTTATTTAACAAACTTTTAAAAAGGTAGTTTGCAAGTTGCAATAAACATTGCTAACTTTAAAGGGGACACCACATCTAACATGGGTTTGTGATGCACCGATGGGAGTGCTTTACCCTTAATTAGAGGTCTTGGATTCGAGTTATAGAAATGAAAAAAATCTTATTGGGAGCGTCACCCCCAAATGGGTCCTGCAATGCGCGATTCGAATTAAGTCGAGACTCCACGAACTCCAGATACCGAGTGAAAAACCAAAAAAAAAAAAAGGAGACACCACACTTATACCCCTGATGAAAGGGGAAGTATTTATCCTTAAATGCCCCGTTACTTTTATATTCTTTTTTAATTTTAAAATGGTATAAATTTATTTTAAAATTCGCATGTTAACATCATGTTGTCGTCAGCGTCCGTCCTACATGATACTAATGAGGTATTAATATATCAATAAAGTATAATAGAGGATACCAATAGGGTATTATATATCGATAGAGTATCACAGAGAATACTAATAAGGCATCAATATATGGATAGAGTATCATAGAGAATTAAATTCAGTTCTATATGATCTCAATCTGGTATCAATATACCTATATTTTCTACTAATTTAGATTTAATAAATAAAATTGTGGCTTTAATAATTTTTTCTTATGTATTTCTTAAAAAGAGTCCAATCATATATAATACCGATTTATATAAGATACCGATATGGTATCAATATACCAATGACGTATCACAAAGAATTAATTCATAGTAGTGATACTGACATCATTCGCAAAATAAGAAGGGTGAAAGTGAGGTACGAGAGTAACTAGTTTAGGTCATGTATCCATTAAAGGTGAATAGTTTGAATTGGATTTGATTTGAATAAATAATTTCACAATTATGTCTATTTCGTAGTTTTCCATTTTTAAAGGTGGGTTAGTGATTTGACTCACTATACCAGATATTTTGTAACATAATAATATGTTCTCTTTCTCTCTCTTTTTTTTTATAATAAAAATAGATAAAATTATCACGGAGGAGAAGTATAGGTAAGGGGGCTAGATCTTACCTCACTAATTCTTATGAGATAACTATAGTTATTTTATAAACACATTCATTCATCGTACTTAAGCGAATCGACAAAACATTTTGCCGATGAATTTATCTTTTTACAAATTAATCAAAAGAATTACATTCCAATACACTAAGCTCCCACTATGTCGAACCCAAGGAAAGGCATTTACTAGTGTAAACAATTTTTTTCCTTTACATTTCAATAAGAGGTTGTTTCTACATGTAAAATCTATATGATGACCCTTTTGTAACACACAAGAACTCTTTAACGTTGCGCCAAGGCTCTCCTCAGGCAATATATCGCGAGCGCGAAACTGGTAGAATGCATTCAGGACAAGATCCACATGAAGTACGTCGACCAAAGAGTCAGAGCAACTGCTGCCACGGCGTAATTCCAGAACATGATAACAGAACATTCAGTCTCACCAATTTCAAACAACTGCGTGATGGTACCTGCAATTCAAGAATGACATTCGTTTTGTCACTTCACTCGTCGTTCTCAAGTTTTTGGAGGATTTGACACGCACCATGCAGTATTTTTGAAGAGTTTGAGCAACGTATCGTCTATTAAAACTTGAGATGAAATGAGGGATTATAAGAAGTGAACTTTACCTATAGCCATTGCAGGTGGAACTGCATATTGAAGCAGAAGAACAAAGTGATATAAAGGATCTGATCCCACCATGCCTAGATTTTTCGCAACCATTATAACAGCAACACCAATAATAGGCAAGACGATGAATCGAACAACAAGGATCCCGAAAAGGAGCCAAATTCCCACTCCTGATCGCTTGAAACCTGAACGATTACATACAAAGTAGTTGAAATGATACAACAACAACGACAACAACATACCCAGTGGAATCCCACAAGTGGGGTCTGGGGAGGGTAGAATGTACACAGACCTTACCACTACCTCAGAGAAATTAAAGAGATTGTTTCCTGGGAACCCTTGTCTCAAAAACCCATAAGCAGAATAAACTAGATATGGCAAAAAGGAAAGGAAAAGAAAAGGGAATAGAAAGAGCAACTAATAATGAAAAGTACATGATAGTGTGTAAATACGATAAAATTAACACATATAAGACAGATAATGACAACACATGATATAAAGACACGACAAAACCTACTAGCCTACTATACAAAGTAGTTGAAATGATATTGTAGTAAAATGCAGAGGACTTCGATTGATATTCAATTGTACAGGATACTAAGTTTGATATACAACTTACCTCTTAGAAGATTTGCGCCCAAACTAGATATGGCAAAAAGGAAAGGAAAAGAAAAGGGAATAGAAAGAGCAACTAATAATGAAAAGTACATGATAGTGTGTAAATACGATAAAATTAACACATATAAGACAGATAATGACAACACATGATATAAAGACACGACAAAACCTACTAGCCTACTATACAAAGTAGTTGAAATGATATTGTAGTAAAATGCAGAGGACTTCGATTGATATTCAATTGTACAGGATACTAAGTTTGATATACAACTTACCTCTTAGAAGATTTGCGCCCATTATAATCGTCATGGATGGAATTGCTGCCTCCCTGCAGTACATAAAATCGCGTAACAAAATGATCACGTTGAGAACCAAGAGAGTAATGATAGAAACGCTCAACATGATAGGCCAAGTATTTCAGATCTAGACTCACTACCTCCACGAGGTAGAGGTAAGGTGGGATGAAAAAAAAATTGCATGAGGAATCATACCCAAGCAAAACAACGGAACTCTCAACAAAACGAAGTGGAGCACCAGAACCAACCATGAAATTTTGGATGGGAGAGATTGAAGCAATGATAATGCCAATAACCTACGAGAAACGATAAGCCACATAAAAGGAAAGAAATGAACCTAATTGGGATGACGTTGTAATAAGCAGTTAAGCACAATTGTCATACCGTTGCAATTGTAGGCGGTCTGAAAAGAACACTCAGGTCGATATATTCCATCAATGACTTCACCTTCTTCTCAATGATAGTAGGTATTGAGACCTGTTGTTTTGAGTTGTGAAGTGTTAATATTTGATCTTTTGAAACATCAAACAACTTAATAAGTTATAAATGAGGATAATATCGACGAGAAAGTACTACTTTTGGAGGATATGACACTCACTCCTCAGAGAGTCCGAGCAACACAGGAAGAAACCATTTCTTTTGTTGTACTTTATTATTTAACCATGTCACTCAAGCAAACATGAGCTAGTAATGCTAACGTACTACTTAAAGTCAATCTGATCGTACATATTCAATCGTCATCATTTCTAATCCGCACAGAATGGTTACATGCTGATGAAGTGCACGGAAAAAACTAGTACTTATCGTCCCACGAGAAGTTCCTCATTAATTTTAATGAAGTTTTCAATGATGCAGTTAATTTCGCATACTCAATATCCTATCATGGTGCATGAGAAAAAGTGAAGAAATACCTTGGTTTCGTCCATGGATCCTTGGTAAATACGCTCAGCTGAAACTTCATCACCTTTCGAGTTAGTACTTGGTAGCAGTGTTTGTGTAGTACTATTCAAGGCTAGTTTTGACGTTTCCCCGTGCTTATTTTCTCTTAACTTGGAGTAGGAATATGAGACATCACTGTCATCCCTCTTTCCATATGCCCGTATGATATTATATACGTACGACCAGATGCCAATAGCTCCAATCTGGAACAGGATAATAAAACCAAGCTGAAGGTCATCACATCCAAGACAGAAATTGCTTATGTTTTATCATGTATAGAATGAAAGTTGCATTCAATACCCCCATAGAAAGGGACACGTAGCCCATTCCATTTATTGAGCATGTAGATGAATCTCCAAATGGATTGTTTTTCTCAGCACAGATGGCTGGGATTATAATCACAGGCAAGTTCCCCATGTTTCCTGTCATGATCATTTTGTCAGAAACTCATGAGTATGAATGTGGACTTCATGACTTCAGACCAAAAACTTGAAAACATGACTTCAGACGAAAAACTTGAAAAGGATGCTACAGAATGTACATAGACATGCTTAAGTAGCAGATTCCTATTCATACATTTCTGACCTATTGGAATAAGACAAGTTCTTCCATTCGGTTATATGGTATTAGAGCCAAGTTAGTACCTTCTTGGGGCATGGTGTTATATTGTCCACGCTCTTGTTGGCAACTTGGGTGTCAGGGTGTTAAAATGGGTTAGAACGCATTGGTTGGGGAATGTATTGGTGGTCTCTCCAAATGGACTCGGGCATTCCTCCTAATGAGCTAGTTTTCGGAGTTGAGTTAGGTTCAAGGGTTATATCTCACGAAGAACATAAAAGCAGCTAGATTTCTGAGATGAAAGCTTTCTCTGGTTCTGTATATTTCACTAAGAGAGGCAAGAAGATAGATCCGTCATACTATGATTGCCTCGAAAAGCTGATCGTTTCATCTTAGTTTACCCAAAATCTTAAACTATGTATAAACAGTTTGTACTTAAAGTACACAGCTAAGCATTTCTGTAAATCAGAAAACGTTATAGCATACGAAAGGAAAACAATGAAATGCTTTTTATCTACCTCCCGCGCAACAACCAATAACAAGGCCATGTAAATGCTGAGGCGTTCTAGTGATTTTGACAAGTATCCACCCGAGAGCTGATCCAACAAGAAATGTGATAAGAATACTCACGGGGACAAACCACCTGTACTTGAAACAAACGTACGAGAAACACAAGAAATGTTGAAAAGTAAAGAAAATGTAAACTTAAGGAAAGGGGAGAGACAAGAATGCACCTACAAAGAAAATAGTCCCGTAGCTGTACTTGAACTGATGAGACCACTAGCACAAAGTGATGGAAAGAAGACATAGTATACAAGCTGCCGAAAATCAGAAACATAAGAACCTCTTTAGTACTTGCAACGTCGCCTCTTTAGTACTTGCAACGTCGATTGGATGAAAAACCTACTCTCTTTTTAATTTTCCCTTTTTTGTTTTCTGGTTTTCATTATCTTTGAGGCACAGCTAAAAGGCATAAACCACTCATCCTTCACTTTCATGCTTAAATGTTGCTCGGACTTTTAAAAAATGTCGATGGGTGCATGTCAGATTCTCCAAAAGTAGTGCATTTTTAGAGGATTTGACACGGGTTTGGCAATATTTTTGGAGGTTCCGAGCAACATAACTTATAGCAGACTAACCTTGTGCCTTCCAGGACAACAAAGTAACCTCTTCACAAACAAAGTGCTACAACGGATAATATCCTATAATGCCAAGATTTTAGCAACCATAATAACAGCAGAAACTATGACAGGACCAATGATGTAACGAACGACAATGATCCCCTAGTGGCAGATTAAGGACATCCTGACAGAAATCGCCGTTATATTCAGTTTTCCCATTTTTGATACACATGAGACTCACTTTGAAACTTTCTATGCTCAAAGAAGACTAACATTCCGGAGTTCAATCACAAACAGTATCGAAATGCCTCGATCAAATTTATCTGAGAAACGGTCTCATGTCAACTTACATTGTTCAGATGGTGCCGTCCTTCTCCAGTCAAAATACTCACACGATCGAAGGCAAGATAAACGCCAACAACCGCAATCAACAGCGTTTTCAGAACAGGCATTAATGCCAGCATAAACAATTCCTGAATGTTCATAGTAAATATTCTTCTACAACCTCAAAAATATCCACCTGCAAGTCTATATGCATCGAAAGATTAGAGCAATAAATTAACTTCGGACTGATTCATTGCCAAAAAACTAGAACTATTACAATCCTAATGTGTCAGAACATGACAAATGTGTCGGAACTTATCAGCGTATATAACTTAAATCCTTAAACACTAACGAATAAAGATTACTTTTAACTCGTAACCCAAGAGTTTCCTCAAGAGACCATAAATCTCTTTTTCAAGTTAAGAATTCGAAAAAAATTTAAATCTTTTGAGGGGTTTATTAACTATTACATCAATGGTAACTAAACATTCTCCAATCTAAACTAACTCTTATAGGAACAACGTCCTCAAGAACGAAAATTAGCTCTCATTGATTCAAATCGTCATGCATTTTAGCTGCAAAACAAAGAACTTTTCCCACAATCAATCAACTATGCCTCAATCGCGAACAAACTAAGATCAATTATATGGATCCTCTCTCTATATATATATCTATCTATCTCTCTATATATATATATATCAATCCAAATAACTTAAGTCAACAATCTATACTTCTTCTGATTTGGATCATAAAAGCAATATGACCATCATAGTCGCAGAGTCAGAATTTAAAGTTTATTGATTTGATATTTCTAGTACTGTTAAAGTTATCAAGTTCTAATCTAATAATTTTTTTTCATTTTTTAAAAAATACAAATAAAAAATTTGGATCAAAACTAATGAGTTCAACGAATTCATGATCGAAATGCTAGCTCCGCCCATGATGCAATTAGAATAAAATAGAATGAATGTGAAGGAACTTACAAAATTAGAACTTTTTCCCGCGCAAATCTTTAACTTTCCCAAAATTGGTTGTAATTTTTTGGAAGTTATAAACAGAGATTCAAGAACTCTGTTTCATATAAATATAGTATGATGACTTTGGAGAGTTTCAGTAAATTACACGAAGACCCCTCACTTTATCCCATTCTAACATACTACCCCCAATACACCCCACTTTTTTTTTGGTGTGTGGGGTAGGTGTTGCGGCACTCGCAGGAATCGAATTAAATTCAGATTCGCATTGAGAAATTTCATATTAGAGGGATAAAATGCTCCCTAACTAGCTAGGTGACTCCGGTGAGCAGAGCTAGGATTTTCTACAAGGGGTTTTAAAATTTTAAAAAGTAGACACATGAACTAATCAACATGAATTTTAAGAAGTAGACACATGAACTAAGAAGTAGACACATGAATTTTTTTAGATTAGTTCGTGTATCTACTTTTTCGAATTAAACCCCGTTGATAAAATTTTTGACTCTGGTGCTGTTAAAATGATAATCGGAATGAATCCTATGAAGTGATATGACCATCATGAAATATTTCATATGGTATATATTCTGAGAATAAAAAAATATTATATAGTTTCTTCCATAGATTTATTTGGAATTAATAGAGGTAGGCATGATTTGGACCAAACACTACAATTATCTAAAAAATGGGGAAAGATATTTTTCTCCTGTTAATAAAAAAAAATTTGAAGATATTTATTGATAAACAAAATATCTTAAAATAATTTTAGCATTTCTTAAATATAGTTCGTATTATGTCTCATTTGTTAAATAACAGACGGTATGTATACCATCTTTTTAACGATGAACATAAATCACTCTAAGTCGTAAAGTTAAGAGATTTATACCCCTTTTCTTCCCTCTTACTTGGCAAAGCGTGCAAGCAATTTACCCTTTTTCATAGGAAAAAGAATCAGTGGCGATTCATGCTTTTTCACTAATGGAGATCGAAAACTAAATTATAGTGTAAAGAGTTCAAACTGAAAAATCTTAATCTAAAATTTAAACTCTTAAACTAGTTGAACCAATCTTTAATCCTGTATCTAGGGATTCGAAAACTTATATATATACAATGTCATTTTCTGTCAAGAGAATTCGATAAATATTCTGGTAGCCCTCTAAACTCATCGACCCATAATTGACTATAACTTAAAAAACTTATTGCCGGACAACTTGCAAGTATACAATTTGAATAGTAATCAGATATCGACCTTACCTTATCAGTATTCAGATTATAAGCCAACCCCAAAATAAATTATCATTAAAAGTCTTTTTCATATTAATTTTTTAATATAAAAAGTTGAAAAAAAATGGAAAAAGGACCGACAAAAATAAAATATGTAATGGTAGCAACTATCATATGTGGACTGCACTAATTTATTTAAAATAAAAAAGGCATCTTTCTGTATTTTTGTAAGAGATATTAATTGAAGCATTGCCCTTTCATGAAGTGGATGGTCAATAAAAGATTTGTCTGACTACGAAAAAATTATTCGCAAAATAATGATTAGCATATGTGATCTGTATAATCGATGAAACGAATTTGAGATTGCGACGTAGTTATTATTTGATTTTACGTATTTTATTATTTGCATTTTCTTGGTATGGCACCAATTTGGGTAAATGAATTATTTACAATAGGGAAGAAATCTTATTGGGGTTGCGATAGATATTAAAATTTTGTGGCGACTCTACAAGACGTATTCGATTCTAGTTAGGATTTTTGGAGATCACTTTATCTTAAATCACAACTTATATCTATATATAAAGATCACTATGTTCTTTTAAAAAGACATCTTGAGCTTTTTTGGAAATTTTTCAAAAAGAGGAAATACTTGAAACATAATAAGGTGAATTGTATATGTATAGTTTGCTAAAATTACGATTTGTAGCCACAATACATATTATTGGAAAAAGGCGAGCAAGATCGAGAGAGGTGTGAGAGGTCAAAGATTGGAGAGAAGCGAATTGTATATGTATATTTGTCAAATTTTATGTGTATATCTGGCAAATAACAGTATATGTGTAACTAATATACATATGTATTTGTATATCCGGCGAGCGAGATTGAGAGGGAGGAGGCGAACGAGATCGAGAGAGGGAGGAGAGAGGCGAGCGAGAGAGTGCAAAGAGTGGAGAGAGACGAATTCTATATGTATATCTGTTGAATTGAATATGTATGTATATCTGACAAGAAATTGCGGAGAGAAAGAGAGAGGAGAGAGGAGAGAGGTGAGAGAGAGGAAGTGTACCACCCCGTAAAATTATCGAAACACTCCTAAAATATATCGTGTGCACAACGTGTCTTCCAAAGCTCCGATGGGAAATCCGAGACCAGATTTGCGATCAGCGCTGAAAATAAAGTCAGAAAAAGGTCTCGACCCGATTTAAGAGCAACAGGGTTAGAAAATAAAATTTCAATTTTTGCCCAAAACAGTAGCAAATCAGTGCCCCTGGCACGACGTGGAAGGGGCGTGGAGATGCACATGTATTTTTTTAAAATTTTGATGGAAATTATGAATTACGAAAAATTACACATAAAACGCATTTGTTGAATGTGATTATGTGTAATTTCGTGGGAAATAGTTTTTCATCGCGTTTCAAATTTTTCAGTCAAAAAATTCATAGATGCACGCCCATTCCGCGTCGCGGACTGGGCTATTTCGAGGTGAATTTTATTCTTTTATTAAGAGAAGGGCATTTTGGTCCTTCCCAGCCCATTTTTAAGTCCCAGAACGTGTTTTTAAGTATAAATTCGTACAAAAGGGTTTCAAAACCCTTCTTTTCATAGGTTTTACGTAATGGTTCCTGAGAGAAGAAAAAATCGAGAGTGGAGGGTTTCAAGCTCGAGTATGAATTCGTGAAGGAAAACTTTGTTATTCGTCATTTTAGGTATGTAAAGGCTACCCCAAAACATGGATATTGTTCTTCCATGTGCCCAATATAGAGTTAAGATGTATAATTGATACTTAGAAGTCTTGAATAGTGATTTCCTGAAAATTCTTGAGTATTATCATTTTGTCTTGGATATTATCTTTATTTCTTGAAAATATTCTTTTAATTATATTTTGTATCCTAAATTGATGATCATCATACTTAAAGTTTACTGTATACATACCTTATTATGTGATTGTGATCTAACCCTTACAAATGTTCTCTGTAAAGACTTGAATAATAAATTTAGGGGATGTCTAGAGCTTTGATTGTCTGAATGTGATACTTGACTGAGTTTGGGTCCTGAGGTGATGACTGTGATAGCAGAAAACAATATTGATAGAGTTGAATGAATATATTCCCTTGAATTTGAAAAGATAGTCTTGCTCGTAGAGGTTGGGTGATGAAAGTTTTTGACAGATTGATAGACTTATGAGCATATTAAGTCCTACAAGGAGTATTAGCACCGAAATGGGTAAGAATGAGTCCCACTTGTACCCGTTAACTACGTGGTCAGCGTAGAAGAGGATTGGACCGTGAAAGCGGATGTCTCCTTTGTCCCAAAAGAGGACTTAACATATTTTGGATCCACTGACAATTCTAAGGCCATTGTATAAACTAATTATTGTGCCAATAAATCATGGATTACAATTCTAAATAAATAAAGGAATGTAATCTTGAAGACTATTACTAAAAAAAAATTTCCACACGAGAAGAGGCTCTCTACATAACCAAAAATGTTGTTGCTCAAACATTTTTCACTAAATTTTTCGAATTCCAATTTTTTCTTGTGATATCGCAACAGATAAAAATGTGATTCAGATACATGAGAATTATAAATTTTGAAAACACATCTATAATAACAGGAAGCCATGAGAATATTTCTAAGATCATCATATAATTAGGATTCATGGTGAAATTACGAGAACTTTTATTTATTTTATTTATTTTCAAACAATTAATACTTTTTCCCCTTTTAAATTTTTTAAATTTTTAAAATCATTATTTGGGTTTTCACTTCAACGTGGAAACTTGTGTTCCCTTAAAAAAGAAAATAACCAAACCCTGTTCCCTACAAATCCCAAAATCCACAATGTAATAACTTTCGGCAAATATTTTTTGTACTCCAAAACGGCTAGTTTGCCTTTCACTTCTATCAACTTATACCTATAATTAGAGCTATAACGTAAAGGCAACTATTGCATGGCTGCTAGATACACTAATTAGAGAAAATTAAGGGACAATTATATTGCATAGTTGTTTGGCCAAAATATTTACCAAAGAAATAGTCATTCGTTGGATAGGCATATATAATCAAGCTATATTCAGTTTTTGAGTGTATAATAATATATATTCAGTGTATAGCGTATGTATAAGTGACATACATTGTATAATCACTATGACTTTTGACAAGTTATATTGTATAGTCATGTATATTTTTCATGATTTTGGGCTATTTTTTATGTAAATAAAAGAAGGACATATTTGTTGTAAATTAATTAGTTTATTATCTATATCTGAAATTATCCCAAAATTTAATGAGAATGGCTATATGAAATTCTTTTTGACTTATAATTGATTGTTTTAAGTTAAAAATATATAAGTATTATAGTACTATTTTTTTGTTTTTGAAGTTTTCCTTTCCCTTATAGTATAATCGATTTTTTTTCCAAATATATATAAACTATATTATGTAAAACAAGAACAAAGAGAAACCATATTTGATATAAATTAGTCGATTTTGGGATCCTATTTAGAGTTAGTCTTAATACATATTTTTTTGAGTCAATGATCAAAAATACATCTGAACAAAAGTATTATTTTTTCATCTCACACAATAACAATTAGTTGTTCTATTTTTTTAATTGGACTATAGTTATCTATGTATCGATGATAATTTAATTTGGAAAAGGAACAATTGATAATTATGATGTGAGACTTAAAAAAAACTAATATATTTTTATTTAAAACTAGTCTCAGTACATAAATATGGTATAAAGAATCGTAAAATAATATTTATTACGTACTTATATATTAATTATTAATAAATAAATAATTAAATAACATATTTTTTAGAAAATATTCTCCATCATACCAAACACACCCTTCATAGTCCAACTCTTTTATAGCAAATTATATATATTGTATACAGGACAACTTGATAATATTAAACAAAATTAAGAGAACCTTGAAAATTTATAAACATTAATCCAAAAAGTCATCTTTATTTTGCTATAAATATTATTTGGACTTCCACTTAATCAATTTTAAAAAATTGTTATTAATTGAGTGGAGAATTGCTGTTACGCCCGTCCAAATTTATTTATTTATTTATTTATTGCTAGTAATAAATATATGTATAGTGGGTGTATACACTAATGCATTTGTATGCTTTATTATAATGAGAAATATTGATTTCATCTCAAATTTATCTATGAAGATATTCCATTCTATATCGAGAAATATTGATTAAAAGGTATTTTTAATTATTTTAACTTTTGTTGGTATTTTTTTAAAAAAATTGTTGTATTTGATATTCGGAGCTTGCATTAGAGTTTCGATTAAATTCGTGAAGCAATCTGACCACTGCAATGGCCACAACTTACATAGATATTTCTCACTAATATTTGAATAATTATAATATCACTCTTAATTGGGTTGAGGTATATTAGTCTTTCAATAACAACACTTCCTCTTATTCAAAATAATTGATGTTTTACCTTTAAAAGTTTGTCCAAATAAATTGATAATTCACAAAATCAAAAAGGTATTTAATTTCTTTCTCTTGAATTGTAATTGACATATTTCTAATATAATGTATAAATTTACTATTGTATATAACAATGTAAAAAAGAAAAGAAAATCATGATATAATTAAGAATATTTTAGTCAAAACATCTTTTTATAAGTGAATTTCTTTATTCAAGTTTGCAATTGCAAGCTTAAACATCAATTATTTAGAATCAATTAATTAATTAGATAAGCTGTCAGCTTACATGTTAATTAATTAATTAATTAGAAGTACACCACTTAATTAAAAGGAAGGCTATTAATTAGACAAATATTAAGAGACTTTAGGCTTAAGGAACAAAAAAAAAAGATTAATCAAATCTTACATGTTAATTAATTAATTGACTTTGTGTTTATTGCATGACAGAATTTGTGATTATCAATTTGTTAATCTAATTTGTTATGCTTATCTATCTAATTCCACAACTACTCCAATCACTTTGGTTTGTGAAATATAGACACTTCCCCTATTTTTCTATCATTTTGTCTCCCATAGTCTCTCTTTGACTATTCTCAATTCTTAAAAAGTTTTTTCAAAATTTAAATCGAAAGTATCTAATAAAAATATTTTATGTGTTCAGGTTATTAATAGGAATATATTGTTCCTATTAAACATTTTTCATTTCAAAACTTGAAAAAAAAAAGGTTATATCTTTTAACTATACATATCAACCTCCATTGAAAAAATTTTAAATTTTATTGCTTATTGAGATAAATATGTACAAATGAAAAGCTGAAAAATTTTAAAAGATTATCTTATCAAGGTAATGAAAATAGTTGAAAACACATTTACATATTTTTTTTCCAAAATTTAAATTGGAATTATTTCATAAAAACATAATATTATATGTTCAGATCCTCAACTAAAATAAATATTCATTCGACTTCCTAAATATTTTATTATATATTCATATGTTCATCAATTAAAACATATCTTCATTCGAATCTCTACACATTTTATTATATATTTCCGATGCTCAATTTAAAAAAATTCTTCGTTCAAATTTCTAATTACTTTATTATAAATTCAAGTTCTCAATTAAAATTTGTCTAAACACTTTATCATATATTTAGATGCTCAATTAAAATATATCCTCATTCAAATGTCTAAACACTTTATTATATATTCAGATGCTCAATCAAAATAAATATTTATTTGAATCTCCAAATGTTTTATTATATATTCAGATATTCAATTAAAATTAATTTTTATTCGCATTTTTAAAATTTTTATTATATATTCAGATGTTCAATTGAAACAAGCCTCGTTGGTTTATTGTAATGACCCATTAAGTCGTTTTGCGATATACAGTTTCATATATTATAAAATATTAATCTTGTGAATTTTAGAGGGGCTTTTTGGACTATTCATTAATTTTTATTATTTAGTTAAGGAATAAATTTTAATAACTAATTTAATTAGTAGACTAAGTGATAATTTATGTAACTTCCCATACAATTTATCCTATATTAATTAAAACAAGTAGTAGAGTTTATACTTTTAATACATAATAAGTTAAGAAACAAGAATAAAAAGAAGAAGAACAAAGGGTTTGGGTGTCCATAGCCGTCGCCATGCACTATGTTTCAGGTAAGTACTTTACCTTATTTTTATCATTAAATTATTAGATTTGATGGTAGAATATAGACTTATATATATTTACAATATAATGAAAAGTGAGTGTGTGTTAGGTGAAAAAGGAATAAACAATACCATAACAATTTGATTCCCTTGGTTACGTGCAGTTAGTGGATAGTAACATATTGTTTCGTCTACTCTCCATAATTTTCTTTATTGTCATATTATAAAATGAAGTTGTATAAATTGTTAAGAAGTTAAAGAATCTGTAGGTAGTTAGTAAATTTATTAGGCATTCTTGATTCTAGTTGTAAAAACTCATTCTTGTCATCGTCTTA
>JAPFFP010000070.1:4451973-4465042 GCA_026153255.1 Solanum medicagineum
TTTATTCTGCTTATGGGGTTTTGAGATGAGGGTTCCTAGGAAATAACCTCTCTACCTTTGAGGTAGTGATAAGGTCCACGTACATTCTATCCTCTCCAAACCCCACTTGTGTGATTTCGCTGGATATGTTGTTGTTGTTGATTATTTTTAAAGTTAAAAGACAAACTTTTTGCTTAAAATTCTTGATAGTAAATATTTTTCAGAACTACACACACCTTAATATATCTTAAGATATAAATAAAGAAAAATTAGTACAAACTTAATAATAATTTATTAAGAGATGTATCAAAAGACAAAAAAATATTTTATAAAGCAAAAGGTAGGAGTAATTAAAGACCATAAATCTCTTATTATAAGGAGAAAAATGGAAAAAGTTGCCCTTTTCACACTATGCATTCACATCAAGGAATAACAATATGTCGGGAGTAAACATGCTAAATCATTATAGAATAATTTATTAATTTGATGTATTAATTATTGATCTATAGATATATTAAATTATTATAAAATTATTAAAATATTAACTTATTGATTATTGATCATTATTATTTCGATTATTGAGTTAACCATTATGATTCGACACGAACAAATTATTGAAAATCACTTAAAAATAAAAAGACAAATCAAATAAACTGTGGACATGAGATTAACGATAAATTAATATAATAATTTACTTTTATTTAAATTATTAGTTTCGATTCGATTTTGAATATGCTTAAAACCTGCTCTTTTTCAATTTGAATAGAAAAAAAGTAGTACGTATTTGGTTTCATTTTTAAAAAGCGGTTTAAATTTGGCGCCAAACGTAGAAAATGTGAAGAACCGAACCCGCCAAAATTCGGCCCATTACTGACCCGTAACTATTGGCCACATTTTCATAAAGATCCAATCCAGAAAATCCACAAACAATATAAACTCTCCGCCGTTCGCCGTCGCCGCCGACGTCAACCACCAATCACGACCACCGTGTCGCTGATACACTCTCTATGGCGGACATACAGAAGACCAAGGTTTGCATCATCGGAAGTGGACCGGCGGCTCACACTGCTGCCATTTACGCAGCACGCGCCGAGCTGAAGCCGATCCTGTTTGAAGGATGGATGGCTAATGATATCGCGCCAGGTGGACAACTCACGACTACCTCCGAGGTGGAGAACTTCCCGGGTTTTCCGGAAGGACTCGGCGGTGGTGAACTCATGGATCGGTGCCGTGCTCAATCTGTTCGATTCGGCACACAGATCTACACTGAAACTGTAAATAACGTTGATTTCTCCTCTACTCCTTTCAAGGTTATGTCCGATGAAAGGACAGTACTAGCAGACACTGTTATTGTCGCTACTGGTGCTGTTGCTAAGCGGCTTGAATTCCCTGGATCCGGTGACGGCGCTAATGGCTTCTGGAATCGCGGGATCTCGGCTTGTGCTGTGTGTGATGGCGCAGCTCCGATCTTCCGTAACAAGCCTTTGGCTGTGATCGGTGGTGGAGATTCAGCAATGGAAGAAGCTACATTTTTGACGAAATATGGTTCAAAAGTATATATAATTCATAGAAGAGATGAATTTAGGGCTTCGAAGATTATGCGAAATAGGGCATTGAGTAACCCTAAGATAGAGGTGATTTGGAATTCTGCAGTGGTGGAGGCATATGGAGAGAAGACTTTGGGTGGATTAAAGGTGGAAAATGTGGTTACTGGAAAGATATCAGATTTGGAGGTTTCTGGTTTGTTTTTCGCCATAGGGCATGAACCTGCAACCAAATTTTTGGATGGACAACTGCAGCTGGATGGTGAGAGGTACATTGCTACCGTGCCAGGGACGACAAAGACTAGCGTTAGAGGTGTATTTGCTGCTGGTGATGTGCAAGATAAGAAGTATCGGCAAGCCATTACTGCTGCTGGTTCAGGTAGTGATCCAAATTTACTTTGCTGTTTGCTCTTTGTTAATATGTTTCATTGAGCATAGCTACAGCTTCTCTATTGACTGTGTTTGGTGAATGCCATTCAGGGGTGGAGCTAGGCTCCCTTCGGAAAATTATAGTACTATTTATAGATAATTTTTTTTATGTATATAACATAGATGTTTAACATCCTTTGGCTTTTTTGTACACTTCACATTTTGCTTCCGCCAAATGAAACAGTACTGAAGAATCCCTTTTTCAACAAGAACATTAAGCCTCAATCAAAGCCAGTCTGAATCTTTGGCTATTTGCACATACATTGTTGTGACATTGATTAAAATAATCCAAATTCCAATTTTTTGAAGTTAAATTATTGGTTTGTTTTATTTTAGTGATTCCAGTTTGATGAATTTTCTACAGTTAATTAACTGTTAAGGATTGAATAATATTATGTCCTTCTTACAAAATAATGAACCAATGTTAGCAGTTTTACCCTTTATTTTCTGAGCTCGAAGTAAAGCATCCAAATGTTTTGATAAAAGTGTGCAAGAATTAAGATACATGACCTTGATAGGTGCTGAGAATTAGGAAGCACCTTCGATCATATTAAGAAAGCATTCCTCAGGCAGCTACAGCAGTAACAGCCCGCCTTTTTGTTAATTGGATCCCCTATGGCTCTATCGAATGAGGGTTAGGTTATCGAAGTTTGAAAAAAGGAAATTCTCAAAAACTATTTAATTAGTAGTGTTGACGTGTCAATACTGACTTCCAGGAGACATCATAAATGTAATAAACAGAGCTAGGTCTATTTAACAAAAGACAGTGTGCAGTTCAAAATGTTGACTGGGGGAAAGATCTACCTGTTTATAGCTTAGTAAATGAAACTCGTCAATGCTATTTAAGAGAGAATGAGAAGAAAGGTGAGTAACCAGAAATATATAATGAATACATATGGAAATTGATTAAGAGGAAGTGAAGCATCGTGCTGCTCCTAGTATAACCAGCAACTTCCTTTATGCTTTCTTAACAAGGAATAGTATGTTCTCGGGAAGTCGTTGTAGAAGAGTTCTTTTCTGATTGCAAGATCACTTGATTATGGTTTAGCTTTTGTCCAAGATTTTGCTGGACAATTAGTGAAAAATCACCTCCAATTAAAGAGAAATGGAGAAACAATCCTTATTAACCAATAAATTTGTAGCCTTTGATATTAATCAAAAAGATATTTCTGTAGTCCATTGTGATGGTGTCTTGTAGGGATTGCTTGAGCAGAAAGCAACTTCCTGAGATAGGTAAACTATTTTTCAATCAAGGAATTAGTGTAGTACATTGATATCTATAAGCAATACTTCTCCAGAAAATTGTTGCATTTCCCTAGAGCTTTAGAGTTTCTGGAGGTGAAAGTATTTGATAGGAAGCTGATTGCGAATTTTTTTCAATATGCTATCATGGAATGTGGTAAGTTGCCTCCATTATGACCCGTCGGTCAGGGGTTCGACCCATGGAAGCGACCAATGGTGATTGTATTGGGATAAGCTGCCTACAATTCATCACAATCCTTGGAGCGCATGCCTTCCGGAACATGATGTATGATGCTTTGTGCACGGGACTTTTCTTCCTTTTTTTTTTTAAAAAAAAAAAAATACCAGCATGGACCACAATATAATGATTGACTAATATATATTTTTCCAACAATTTATTTCTTGTGTCCTGATTTCTTGATTTGGCTAGTACTACTATAATCTCCTGTCATAGTTGCCCATGGAAAATAAAATTTTCTTCCCATCTAAAGAGGAAGCTTTAATCATTTCTTCTAGTCCAGTATTATACATTCAAATGTTAAAATAAATTGGTTTTACATCTTTGCTAACACAGTTCTGCGCTTTCTGATATTTAAATTGTGACTTCCTATTTGTCTAAGCATCGTCGTCAAACTCCTGTAGCAACCATTGATTCTATGATCTTCTGATATCATTCTACTTATAGGAGGTTTCTGTAAGTCAATTAATGTCAAGCAGTGCATTTGTTTTCTTGACACCTTTCAGTGCCAACCCCCGACTTCCAAAACTATTAATCAGTATTGATCCTGTAAAGAGTACTATGTTAACCAAATCTTGAACTGATAACATTCTATATGCTACGGGCTTCATATACGGCTGTTGTTCTTTATGACACAATGAGTCGCTTTACTATTCTGATCTGGTGGAGAATGTATGAATATTTTCCACTTGAATCTCCATAATCTTACTGATCTCGAGCTGGATTTAAGTCAGATTTGTCTCCTCATAAAATTAGAGTTTAGACAACTCCCTGTATTAGCCATTACTTTTTACACATGCTTTGAAGAGAGTAGTTTGTGACAATATCAGTGCTCGTGAGATCATATATGGTCTATTGATATTCGTTTGCAATTCTAATAGAATTAGTATCCTTTCTGGAATCGTCTTAAGATTGGTTTCAGGATATATAATTTTTTCTGGGTGATTATTTTGGTGCACTGGCAAAGTTAGAAAGTGATTTCCTTGAAAAAACTTGTTTTGCAGGATGCATGGCAGCCTTGGATGCAGAGCACTATTTGCAAGAAATTGGTGCCCAAGAAGGAAAGAGTGATTGATAGCATGGAGTCCTTGCCACAACAGAATTGGTATTTGCTCAAATTCCCGTATCTGTTCCAATAAATTATTGTTATCTTGAATTTATCGACGAAAAGAACCTTTTTTGCAACGATTTACAAGCCATAGGAGTATCCCTATTTCCTCAAGGTTTGGATGAATTTGATGGACACAATAGTTATAAGCATTTGCTTTATTGCAATTCATGCTTTGAAGAAATGAAATTTTGTAATCAAGGTGAGATGGTGTTTAGTTAATTTTGAATGACTTAAAAGTGAAGAACATCTATGAATTAAGAAGTGAGCCCTCTTTGGAAAGGGGTTGATATCTTTAGAAACGAATCTAAAATTTCTAAGATATTGAGCACATTATACTTTCGAAATATGACTTTCAAATATTATATTTGTTGCAATAAACTCCGGTGCTCTACATATAAGAGCTTCAAAAATGTGTACAATTACAAAACAAATGCGTAACTTTCATCTCTCGCTAGATATACAAATACATATGTATATCAATAGTATATATATCAAATAGATATACATATTTAATTTGCCAGATATACATATACATATACAATTTGTCTTTTTCCATTTTTTTTCTCTCTCCTTTCTCTCTCAATCTCGCTTACCAGATATACAATATATATGTATATCAGGTATACATATATAATCATTTGATAGATATACATATACAATTTGTGTCTCTCCACTCTATGTCTTCTCTTATTTGTCTCTTTCCTCCCTCTCTTGATTTCGTTTGCTCGCCTTTCTCTTATAATATGTGGTTATGAATTGTAATTTTAGCAAACTATAATTATATTTTACTTTGTTATGTTTCTTTTTTCGAAAAATCTTCAAAGAAAAAAGTTAACTCTTGAAATATGAAAAAATTGAAATAAAAAGAAATTGGGTAAGATCCATTGAAGTGGTTAGCTTAATTAGATGTGTTTGGTAATAGGTCCGGTCCACTGAGACTACAAATGGACTCATGTGGGTCCGATTTATTACAGAGGATGCATATCTGGTTAAGCTAACCACTTCGATGAATCTTATTCAATTTCTTTTTGTTTCAATTTTTTTTAGATTTCGAGAGTCAACCTTTTTCTTTTTCATTCGCTACAAATTTGAATTGATATGGAATTTTAAAGTTTCTTTTTATATCAATTTTTTTTGAATTTCAAGAGTTTGACTTTTTTTCTTTCATTTTCACTGCAAATTTGAATTGATATAAAATTTTAAATTTTTTAAAAATAAAATTTATATATTTAAAAATTACTTAACTTTGTGATACAAGGGAATTTAATATTTCAATATATGACAAAAGATGGTCATAAAATGTAGTTGAGGACCAATTAGTTTTGAATTGAATGCATGCCTACCAAGTGAGTGACTTAGAAAAAATACAAAATGAAGTATTGTTTCATCTGAATTTCTTTGAAACTTACTGGACTAGAAGTCTGTCAATTTTTCTCTTGATGCCCTCACAAGTGACACCCCTGTACCTACATCTCATCTCATGTTCTATATAAGCTACAAAAGTAATAATGCTACCTCCTATTCATTTATTTGTGAGATAATGGTTAAAAAAAGTCATTCAACTATTAGCTTCGAGTTGCACGTGCTTTAATATATAGATGATGATAATTCAAATAGCAAAAGAAAAAATTGATAGTTAGAGTATGAAACTCACACAAAATATATTTTTAATCATTAACTCTTTGTTTATCTTTTAACATTTGCATATATCGGGCCATTCAGGGGTGACACTCCGATCAAAATTTTCTCCATATCCAAAACTCGAACATGAGATCTTTGATTAAAGGCGAAGCAGTTCTCCCATCACACCACAAATAACTAACACATACTAAGTAGAGTCACAAAAGTGAATTTGAAATTATATGGTGAATGAAGGTATTTAATCTTTTTCGATATGTGTAAACTTCGTTAAAGATAAAATACTATATACAAGGGAATGATCTATATACGCAATGGCAGAATAAGAATATTCGTTAAGAGAATATAAAAAAATAAACACACGAAGAAAAAACTCAAAAGATTACACATCTTCTCTCTCTCTATATATATATTAAATTTTAGTGTTACATAGTAGGGTGTTAATTAAGTCCTCATCCTACAAAGATTTTAGTGCATATTGTAATTATTAGCAAATTATAGATGCTATAATAGATCAATTGAAAAGTTACATCTAAAGCCATATCCATAATGAATTCGAATAAATATTTCTTTTTAATATCATATACTAAAAAAAGGATGTTAAAAAAAAAAAATACAACACCTGTGTAGATCAAACAATACAACTCTTGAGATGCCATTTGGCCCTTCAGGTTATTATTGGAATATTATTTATTAACAAATAAACAAAAGATAATACAAAAGACATTGATGTTACCAACTACCTTCTCCCCATTTTTTTTCAAATAAAAAATTGCTTACAGATCAGCCTTGTCTCTAATAACATGAAAATATTATTCCTTTATTTCAATAATAACTCTGTACAATTTTGAAACATTAGAAGTGGGGGAAAATTAGCTGTCTTTCTTCTGCATATTAGGAGGATTCCTTTGTGACATCTTTGCATGATCTATTGTATTTCATGTGGCTCTTAACAAGTTGACCAGCTGAGATAGCTGATAAGAGGGATAGCTCACCTGCGAGAACCGAACCTGCTATTATTGTGGCCAAGAGCCTTGCATTTGACCCTGGTGCCTCTCTGTTAGCGCCTTTCACTCCTAATAAGTTCAAGCAAGCTGACTGAGATGCAAGTTGAGTTCCTCCTCCTACTGTACCCACCTGAAAATCACAGTAAATGCATAATAAGTACGACAAACAACCTCACGCTTCCACAAACTTTAGCCAGTGTAGGTAGAGTGCAGTCAATGAGGACTCAGAGACAACTGTAACTTAAATGGGATTTGAGGCATAGTTGTTTTAAAACTTTAGTGTTAATGTTAAATGCATACCTCAATTGAAGGCATGGTGACAGAAATATGGAGGTCCTTTCCATCATTTACAGCCTCCATCATAGTGATGCAGTGAGAGCTCTCAATATTTTGAGCTGGGTCCTGGCCAGTGGCTAAATATACAGCTGAGACAATATTGCTGGCATGGGCGTTGAAGCCACCAAGTGCACCAGCCATGGCGGAGCCGGTGAGGTTTTTAAGCATGTTAAGCTCAACTAAAGCAGCAACCTCAGTTTTCAGAACTTTCTTCACCACCTCTTCCTTGATGATTGCCTCACAAACTACTGACTTTCCTCTCCCCTCAATCCAATTAACTGCTGCTGGTTTCTTGTCCGAGCAATAGTTCCCTGTCATAGTTCAGACAATTCCAGTTAATAAGTGTATCCAGATCATGTCTACGCATAAATGTGTATGCATTCAATTGTCCATATATAAGTCGAGCTGAAAAGCACACTGCTCAAATAGTGCATCGGTCCCATTTATGAAGTTACAGCGAGGGGTATATCAGGTCCTTTTCCCTATATTTTATAGCAGTATAATCAAGAAGGTAGTTAAGTACGTGGGGTATCAAAAAGAATTTTCTTTTAGAAAAAGGTAGGTGGAGTACCAGATATGCCGATGATGTCCATGTCAGGGTACTCATTTTGAAGGTAATCAAGAACATTTTGTACACCTTTTGAAACCATGTTCATTCCCATTGCATCACCAGTGCTACAGCTAAACCTCATGTATAGATTCTTTCCAGCAATTGCACATTGAATGTTCTGTAATCTGGCAAATCTGCTTGATCTGTAACGTCCAAATAAAAGACAAAGTTATACAACTAGTAAACATAATATTGAATGACATGCTGATTACTAAAAAGAATCAAGATTTACCCGAGGAAATTAATGAAAATGACAGATATTGAGGAAATAGACAAAATCTAATAAAATCATAAAGACCACCATGGAAGTTCTAGAGAGGGAAAAAGATATTGTTAAAAGAAGAAACAAAATATGGATTTTCACTGAACACATCAACATCAAGGGATTGCCAAAATGAAAACGCATTAAGTAGATATGCTCCAAATGCTCACTTTCATGTTAACTTTCATCAACTACATAAGGAAAATACTATTCCCTCCGTTTCAATTTATTTGTCCGATTTTGACTAACACAAAGTTTAAGAAAAAAAAAAGAAGAGAACTTTTGAATCTCATGAACTAAAAATATGTTGAATGTACCAAAATGTCCTTCGAATTAAAGAGTTGCCAAAAATGGAAATAAACGTTCTTTTTTTAAACGGACTAAAAAGGAAAGCAAGACAAACAAACTGAAATAAAGTGAGTAAATGCATTTTAATTTATAAAGCCATTCGACTCCTGGATTTTGATATGATGATATTTCTATCACAATTACTACTTCATAAACCATTTATAGTTTTTAATAACTAGTGTGATAAATAAATCAAATTTAACGGATTACTATGATTCTATCAACTTCATAGTGAAAGATGAATGCAGTAAAATGAGTATAAGCATATTAGAAAACAAAACTTGAATAAGAACAAGGGCACTCACTTGTTGAAAACAACAGATAGAGTCTCAAAATTCAATGGATCCTCGACGTAGAACTTCAGCTCGGCAGCTCTCTTCGCGCTGCTGAACCTGACAACAGGAGCTCTAGTCATCCCATCTCTAAACAAAACACTCGTAGCGCCACCGGAAACATAAATGGCTTTACAACCCCTGTTAGTACTAGCTACTAAACATCCTTCTGTGGTTGCCATTGGCACAGAGTACTCTTTCCCATTGAGCAACAATGGTCCAGCTATTCCCACTGGTAATTGAACATACCCAATTGGCATCTCACAGCACTGTCCAAGAATTGATTCATAATCAAATCCCTCTAATGGTAACCCTTCTAATGACTTCCCTGTACTCCTCTGTAACGCCTCTTTACGAATAAAAGCAGCTCTTTTACAGTCACCCAACTTAGATTCCAATGTGTACGACGGTATTTTCCCTTCCAACACCGATTTAATAATCACCTCGTCGTCCTCTGACGACGACGGCGTGATTACCTGAACAGTTTTTTCGGCAACCGGTAGAGATTTCATTGGGACATTTCGTCGAACAGATGGTGGGTTAACAGTACTACCAATAAATTGTTCAGTATTTTCATCTTCAACATCCCAAGAATCATTATTTCCCTTAGAAACGAAAGACTGAACAAACCCAATGCCAAAAAATCCCAACAAATAAATAATCGAAGCGATCAGAGAAACCATAGCAACTAATTCCGAAAAGTTGAGCACGTGGAGTGGTATTCCATTACGGATCTTCTCACGCCATCGGTGAAGAAGAAAGTACATGACGAAGAAAAACGTGGTGAAGAACAAACCATTTGTCAGATACAAAGGTAATGGAAGTGCATCTGAAGCTTTAACAGAGGAATCTTGCTTATGGGGTTTGAGAGGTTCGCCGGAAGGAATGTCTTCAGATGGATAAAGGGGTTTTACAGGTCGCCGACGAACGTCCATCGTGAAGTTTTTCCGTTCGCCGGAATCTACCGAGGAAAATGGAGGAAGGTGAGAAGTATTGTGGGTGATCAACCGAATGCATCGGAAATGTATTTATAGAAAAATTAGGCTGGCGCTCTTGACTTTCATGGCCGCCCCTATTTAAATTTTATTAACTTTTTTGGTAGCAAAAAAAAAAAATAAATTAAATTGTCTTTTGCCAAAAAAAATAAATTAAATTGTCTTTTGATAAATCATAAATAATTAGATCTATATTCTTATGCTAAAAAAAACATCTATTATCCCCAAAAACTCTCAATCCTGCAACGATAAAGTAAAATCTACGTATATTTTTTCTTGAAATTTCACTTATAGGATATAATATTGGCATAAGTATCAAATTTTATATGCATAATATAAATAATTTTTTGAGATTTTATATAGCATTAGCAAATGTTTCTATCAATTTTTTGAGATTTTAACATTGTGCAACTCAAATTAATTAAATTTTGGGATTTTTTTAATGTTCAAAATATTTGAAGTATTCAAGGCGAATGTTTTAAACCTTTTTTATATTTGTCTTTTCATTTATTGAACTTTTATATTTTCTAGGAAATAAAGTACACGATATATTTTATGATCTTATAAAGGATAATAGTAGAAAATATAGTGTAAATTTTTCTTAATATGTATATATTATCTCATAAATTCATTTAAAATGGGACAAAGAGAATATTAAATAGGGTTTAATGACATAAATGGCATAATTTTTACATCTTTTTTTAGATAGCATAATTAATGAGTATCAATTGTAGCACATGGATTAAAAAAAATTAGGACACAGCTAGCCCACATAGCATAAGTAAGTTTTGGGTTGATTTTAGCTTAATTCATTTATTAATTCAGTTCATTTTAATTGCTTGATATTAATTCAATTTTTTGTATTTGAGTAAATTATGTTCTTTTTTATTTATCACAATTTTGTATTTTTAGAATCAAATAATATAAATTTTGATTAATATTTTAAGATGTATTTTTTTTAATAAATAATAAAACGTGAAGGCTAGCTCATATTTTTTAAAAGAATTATTTAATGGGTTTATAGAATAACATATAGAGGCAGCCAAAAATGAAGAAAATGTGTAGTCACGCATTGACTCTCTTAAGTGGTACACAATTGAAATTATTATTTAACTTTCATTTTAATAATAGCTATTAAAAAAATATTAACATGAGGTATGGTAGGATAGTGAATTTCTAATTCTTATCAGATGTCGAGTTTGAGTTGTTGAAAATGTAAAAAAAATCTATTTGGAAGCGTCTTTATCAAAAATGGGTCCTAAATGTGAATATTAACTTAATAGGGCTAATGTGAATATCGAAATCAGATAAAAAAAAGAAGACTACTATACCAATTGGATCTATTAGACAAAGTATTTATCCAAATTGCATTTAATTCAATATATTTATCATGATTGTACCCACGACCCAAACTATTTTCATGGAGTGTGTGTGTATATATATATATATGATAGTATCTATATACTCTTATGACATCAAACAGTCTTTTAACTGAAGCATTGCTTGTTCCTCTTTGATGTCATCAGAGTAGATATATATTTTGATGATGTTAAGCAGTAAATGAATAATGTTTTCACTGAACTACTTTTTCTTCATTCTTGATACCATCAGAGTATATACTATCTGTGGCCAGAAAGTTTTCATGGATGAAAAAGTCGACTAAAAGGTTTGTTTTTAAATGACTTTTATTGCCTAGTAGATGGGACTTGTCTAAAAAATAGATTATTTTTCTCTATTTTATTATTTATTATCTAAAAAATTAATTACAAATAAATAAGACTAGTAGCCTATAATTATAAGATGCTAGTGTAATTAAACAATCCCTAATTTTCAAAGCTTAGCTTGTTCCATTTTCTAATATACTATTATATATCTTTGAAATTTACTCAATTTTGTTGAAATATTAGTTTCCTTATCTTAACGGAATGAAATATGTTAGTTCAGATTTCCAATAATTTTTTTCTAACTTATTGTAAATTTTAAAGTCCATTTTTCATGAATAATATTTCAATAATCTATATTTACATATACATGCTCAAATAAGTCAAATCATAATTTGATACTATTAATATTCTATAATATTATCTGCACATCGCATAAAGTTTAATATTAGGAATAATTAATAATGTTGAATCGGTGAGGATAATAATGAAAAATAAAAAATTAAAGCTATAATTATTTTAGTAGGTTTTTATGTTTCCAAACATATACCCTAAAAAATCTTGTTATATCTGGCGACTATTAGTTTTATTCACGATTATTTATATTAATTTTTTTTAAAATATCTATCTCACTCTTTTCATTACTAATACTATTATAGAGAATGTGTCTCAAATTTAAGATTGAGAAAAAAAAAACTATGATAGAGAATATTTTCTAATTTTATATAATATTGTCACGACCCAAAATTTAGGCGTGATATAAAGTCGTCTTTTCCCACCAAGACAAGTCAACCTACAACCCAACTATAACATTAAAATGCAGAATTATAATCAAAATAAAAGTTCAGCTTAATGAAAATCCCCAAAACCTGGTTGTCACATGCACAAGCTTCTAATCTATTACAATGAATTCGAAAGAAATCATAAGTGTCAAATGATATTGTCTCTAGAATAGAATAAAATCATAAGTAGGAGTATGAAGTCAGCTGGGATGGCAAACAGCTAGCTCTCACAATCTCCATAGGAAGCCTCGGGCAAGGAAGAGTGGAGAGTATCATGACAATTCGGGCTCGTAACCTACAAAACTGTTGTAGTAAGGGGGTGAGTACCAAATATACGGTACTCAACAAGTGAACTAATAAACACAAGGTTAAGTAGTATAAAATACCGGTACCTCCCAACGCTCCCACCAAATCCCCACAACTACAACCTAACTCATAACCTTCACAATTACACCATTCGAAAATGCTATGATCAAAACCTATGATAGTCTAATCCTCATTTACCCCACTTTCAAGTCATAGGGAAAATTCTACAATTTATCAAGTTCTCGTTAA
>JAPFFP010000070.1:4465142-4475257 GCA_026153255.1 Solanum medicagineum
AAGAAATTGACTTTAACATCTATGCTCAAATAAGAATTCTCAATTAAAATCCTATATCATATGAAGGATGACTCTGTTTTAGTTTAAAAAAATTGGAGTGTTACAAATACGAATCGAAATAAATTATATAAACAGAATGAATGTCATGTAGTATTAATCTAGTGTATATTTTTGTTTGACTTTTATTGTCATTCAAGCTAACTAACCATTTTGTAAATGAAAAAAATGTGAATATTTATTTCATTATGTAATTTGAAATAACAAATAAATTTTTAAATGATATTCCACAAAATCTCATTTAAAGCATTTCAAATATTCTATAATGCAAGAAACCAATTCTAAATTGATACGTCTTTTGCGAAAAAAATCTAAAAATGTCATTTTATTGGAGTACTCATGATTAATATTACTTATAGTGATTGTCAACCACACAATATATATGGATCATATTATATGATAATTAAGACACTATTTATTAAAATAAAAATTATTTGTATTTTTCAAATTCTTTTTGGGTGGTTGATTTTTGTTGGATCTTTTAAAATCAAAATTTGAGATTGATATGCGTGGATGATGGAATATAAAATTCGTTAGACTTGCTATTCTCTACTCAATATGTGTCATATGACTATCTCTATCAATTTAAACTTTTAAATAAGATGACATTCACTTGAACGTGATATCATAATAAACATGAGGTCATGAATTCAAATCTAACTACCACTTGAAAAGAAAAAAAAAATATTGTCGCCTATTATCAAAACGAATTTCTACAAGGCACATACGTCCAAGTTACACCGATACATCTCATGTAATTCGGTATATTAAGCTTTCGTTATGCAAAGTTCATAAAATATACACACTACAAGGATTCATTGTATGCAGTCTTGTTCTGCATTTCTGCAATAGGTCATTTTCACAACTCGAACTTATGATAACCTAGTCATATGAATATATGATAATAACTTTACCAGTTCCTACGCGACGTAACTTCTTTAAAATCAAGGGAGATATATAATGAGTCCACATTACCTGATCTATCAATTTGACTTTGGCACTTCACCTATGGCATAATCTTTCTTGTTGTTTCCCCAACTTTAGGATTGTTGACATAAGTGCCAGTAATACCATTTTGATTCATAATTTGGACAGGAAAATATAAATAATGTTTACTAACCATTTTTTGGTCATGTCATTGAAAGAACGTCTACTAACCACTCATTGAAAGAAAGCATAAATAACGTTTACTAACCACTTTTTTGGCCATGTTACGTTTACTAACCACTTAATACTAGTCATTATCACAGAGTTTCAAATTGTGTTAGGACATCTCAAATTTGAAACTCCGTGATTGTGACTATTTTCTAATCATAGACGTTGAAAAGTGGCTATTTGTGAATTTTATGCATAGGAAATAGAGCAGGAAACCTCTCGGATGAAATTGTAGTCCAAATCCTAACTTGGAGATTGAGACAAAATGCCTTTAACAATAACATACCCAGTGGGAAGAGTAGAGCGTACACATATCTTACTCCTACCTCAATAGTTGTTTCATATAGACTCTTGACTCGATGAAAAAGAGTCCAAAGTAGTCTTGAGAAAGAAGTAACAGAAGCACAAAAAACAACGGATAGTGACAAAAATAACAAATAGTAACAAAATGGAAACAACACTAAAAGAATATGAAAATCGAGAAATGAGAAATAATAGATAGTAACTGAAATCGAGGGTTGTTTCATATAGACTCTTGACTCAATGAAAAAAGTCCAAAGTAGTCTTGAGAAAAAAGCAAGGAAAATATAAGAAACAACATATATTAACAAAAACAACAAATAATAACAAAATGAAAATAACAATAAAAGAATACGTAAATCGAGAAACTAGAAACAATAGATAGTAACCGAAATCGAACGTCAAGAAGCTATAGGAGCAAAATGCCTTCATGCAATATCTTCACAAAATGGATTCAAATATGACAACAAAAATTAACAATTAAGGTGCTCACTTGAGCAGCTTTGAAATCACACAAATCAGATGAGTTCATCATGCTTATCAAAATTCTGGCTCTGCCACGAGAAACTGGGAAATCAAAACTTGTCAGATACCATAAACTGGTGTATACGTATGAGAGCAGATCATCACAAACCTGATGACCAGAACTATGATTCTAACTGGTGTAATCTCTTAAATCCTTTATTGAGTAACCATCCGCGCCACAGATACTTCAGCACTGTTAGTGCATGACAGAGAGAAAGCCTCTCTTCTCGCGAAAAAAAAAATTCACCTTCTTCAGGTAGCTTAAAAGATGTCTCAATCTAGAACCAGACAGCAAATAGAGCTAATTGCTGATAAAAAATGACCTGTACATCGATTTATTTGCTGGTAAATGACCAAGCATAACAGTTAGAGGGTCAATAGTTCACCCTGCTTACTAAATTAGGTGCACGAGTATTCGCATGCTCATTCTATTCATCTTGATTGACTTTGAGCCTTTTCAACTTCCTCTATATCTTTGACTAAATGTCCGCTGGTTGGCCTACAAAATATACATGTAAAACATCAAGTCAAGCATTTCAGGTAATATGAAAGGCAAAGCAAATACAATCTCAGACAGTCGTCCAAATTGACGATACTTGACAATAGCCAACACATTATTACTCAAAGAATTTGCATTATCTTACTCGTTATAAAGAAGCAGAGAATGGTGGTGACAGGAAAATTCAGAAGAAGTGAAACTAAAATCCTAGTGGATTTTCTTACAATGAAGAGTCAACCTAGATAATCCATTCCCTCTTTTTTAACGTGACTGTCTGCTTTGACTTTGCGAAAGAATTTGAGCATCCAACCCAAAATATTAAGGAAACGGGTGGAATAGCTCAAAACTTTTATAAACCTCTCTCAAAGCTCTTACACAACTCACGTAGGACAACCATGTAAGTGAATATCTTCCTACAACGTTACTTGATTTTCGCGCTTACACGGCAATTTTCATATGATTTGCGAGTGTAAGAATGAGCTTACCAGTAGGATTCGAACCCAGATGAAGTTCTGACCATCTATTAGAGAAAAAAGAACGAACGGATCTTATAGGATTCCCAAGAAATTCTTCGATTTCTTCTGGAAACAGATGATTAATCATTGCTTCTCACGTTCCGTGAATAGCCACGACGTTGAGGAATATCCAGAAAGGCATTTCGGGAATCGGTCTGATTCTATCTCTTTCGTTCCGTTTGAAGAAAGGAAGGATCCCAAAGAATCGATCTTTCTTTTCGTTGTTGAATCTCTCTTTGATTAATCAATGTGTGATATTCCGAATCCTCGTTACTAATGGAATTCAAATGATCTCTGGATTGATCAGAAGATCCTTTCAGTTGGCTAGAATCCGTTACTTGAACGAAACTAGATCTTGCCAAAGATTGACTCTCATATATATGAAAGAATCTGATAACGCAACCTAATACGTTAAAGTAATGGATCGAGTAAGCCCATCCACCTAAACCTTCACCCAAAACTCGCTAAGCTTTCGGTTATCCTGAAGCAAAATAAAAACATGGTGTCTCCCAACACTGAAACTCTCAGGCCAGAATTCTTCTGTATCTCCCACCACAGAAAAATTCCTCCTTGGAATAATAATTCTTCCAAATAAAATTTTTGCGAATAGCTACTCAAAGGCTTAACACAGACCGTTGGATGTTCGAAGTATAATAGTAACGAATTTCAAGGAGGCCAGTGGTGTTACTTACAGTTGACCTTTGTCAAAGTAATGGAGTACTGACCTTAACTCTCTTTTTTTTATGATTGTGGTGTTTGGGCCAACTTGCACACACCTTGCCTAATTCGATGGGTACCTTGTACCTACTACAATCAGACTTCTCTATAACAATATCACGGCCAAGTTATATTATACGTTCTCTATAACAATATTTTGGTATAACAACCAAACAATATATGGACAAACAATGGCTTATAGAGAGGTTCGACTATATCTCCACTAGCACAGGTACCGGGTAACTCCGTCCAATGAGGCTTAGGTGGATGGGAAGTAATCACCTAATGTTTTTTGCCGGATTTCAACCTAAGGCCTCGTGTCCCCACCCTACCCACTAACCACTAGGCCACATACTACTACGCCTCAATCACAATCAAATTGAGGCTAAAACCAACACTTGGACAATGTATTTGACTATTGTCCCGAGGTACCTGGATTAATTAATTTAGATAGAGAAACAACCTTTAACAGACTTGGACAACGATTTGGTAAGTTATTGCCCTCCTTTGAATATCTAGTCATTCAGTGCTACCTTCCTGAAAGCAGCCAAACCCCTTTCTGTTGTGTTGATGGCCCACTAAGTATCCAGCATACAAAATCACATGCTGAAAGTATAGGGATCCTAATCATGAAAAATCTAGTTCTTGTTGTTGACTTCTCCTGTTTCCTTTTGCTTATATTCCACTAGCATGAACACTAATAAAGGATAAAGTTCAACACGAACATAAATTATCTGTACTTGAGTGTGCATATATGCATTGTAGAAGCAATTACCATCTTTTCTCAAATTACTATGACTCTTCTATGTCTTATAAACGGTCAAAAGTCATAATCTAATCCAATTCATGAGAAGAAAGACAAGCAGTTCATATTAACAATAGTTATCTGTATATAATAACTTTCATGGCCTTCAATTGAGCAGATGCATTTCCAAATAACAAGAAATCACATTACAATATTCATGCAAAGCAAGCAACATTTGGAAATCAAATCGCCTCAATTCTCATGTACCAATATGAGTATGGAAACAGCACTTACAATCCACTTAAGATTTTAATGGAGTCGTAGAACAGCCATTGCAAAGTCACAACTGGTCCAACAAGCATTATCCTAATAGGAAGACTTCTTGTAAACAAATTAAGAAACCCAATTTTCTTCACAGCCTGAAAAGTAAAAACAGGGCAAAATAAGAAACGAAGCAAACATGAGAATCACTGTAGTAGACATCTCTTGGTACTTTTTGTCGGTACTTCTTGTTTTTCATTTTTTGTGTTCATATTATTTATTTATTTTAGGGTGTGGAAAAATGGTAAGAGTATTTACCAGCTTTAGGCTACTGGCCTTCTTGTTGTTAAGAGAAGCAACAATGTCGTCAGCGGGGTTAGAGATAATACTACCAATGGATCCAGCAGCATATCCGGCTAGACAAGTCACACTGAGCTGCTGAGTTCTTGAACAGTCTTCCCTCTTTTTTTGGATTAATTTTTTATAAAGAAAATTCACTGTATGCTCAAAGGTTGAGAACATAACTATTGAGACTGCAACAAGGAAACAATAACCAATGATAATTTTATCGATATCATCCTATTGAAAACTCCTAAAGCATTTATAATGTAGCAATACAGCTAAATGTAATCAATTTCTTACATAGACCAAAGTTAGAAACAGATGGTAGAGTCATATTTGATCAATAGCACAAACGGTTTTAGCATTAGCATTGCAACCCATTTCACCTAGATTTCAACTAAAAGCCAATAATGCTCTCTCGGACATAAAAAAACAGTTCTAAGTGACCACACAATTCAGAATTATAATAACACCACAACAATATACGCAGTGTATCTCACAAGTTTGGGTTTGCGGAGGGTAAGTGTACGCAAACCTTAACTCTATCTCAAAAGTAGAGAGGTAGTTTCTGATAGATCCTTGACTCAAAGAAAAATAATTCAAAGCAGATCCAAACAAGACGTAATGGAAGTACAAGAAACAACAGATGATGACAAAAACAATATATAGTAACAGAACAGAAACTACATCAAAACAATACGATAATGCAGGTACGAGGAACAACAGATAGTAGAAGAAACTTAAGGACAAGAAACTACAAGCACAATACTACTACTACTACTACTAATATGAAGAATTTTGAATACTAAATTTAATTATTTATCTAAACCTTAAAAAAAAAAAAAAAAAGAGTGCCCACAATTATTTCATACATATGCATACATATATATATGCATATATGTGTGTGTGTACACACACACACACAAACACGCACACACACACATATATATGCACATATACATAGTGTATATATATATATATATGTACAAAATTTCATAAGATATGTCCAAAGTTACATCAACTGAATAGAGTGTCAAAGACTGAGAGATACATGGTATATTACGGCCTAGTAGCGGAATAAGTCCCCTGTAAAACCTGAAATCAGAAGTTGTAGAGATAGTCAATACGAAGAAATGTTACACCAAAGGAGAAAAGGAGCCCCATGGTTGGATTCATACCCATGGAGGCCTTCTGATGCATATATTCTTGGAAAGCCATCGGAAAGGCCTTTGGCGAAATGAGGCTGAGCTTGCACACGAACTTTAATGGCCTCGAATGGGCAAAGAGCGACATTAGCAATTACTTCAGCTGATGCACTGCTGGCGAAAAATATCAAACTCTTGTTCTGATCCACCAGTACGTTTGAGTATATTTTCTTGAAGTATTCATACAAACCAAATCTACAAGCACCCTGAGAACCATAGCCAAAAAACTTCCCAGCCCATCCTCGCCAAAATGCCGAGGGACCTTGTTCCCTCAACAAAGTCATAAAGCAAGTGGAAATGCTACTATACTTGATAGGGTGCACCTACAAGTTAAAAACAGTGCTTCATAACAAAATTTATAATGAAACTATACCAACCAAAAGGAGATTGACAGAATCAATCAATCAATCACCTTGCATCAAAATTACAGATAAGTTGGAGTCATCTATATAATCCTTTGTACCCATTCTGCTCTATTCAAGCATCATTTTAAATGCTAAACAATTTCACTTTTTTTAGCCATTTATACAATTTGATATCTCCATTCAACAGCATTAACCAACTCTTCACCTTAGTATTTTGCATATATGAAATGAGAAATGAAACACTACATTTACTTTTGATCCAATTCGGGCAAAAGCATAACCCTATTTGTTTTCCTCTACCTTAAGAAGTAACACACCTTAATCCTGGGAAAAGGAAACATTATTCGAAGATGCAAATTTAGCAATACATGACCATGAAAGAACGCCAAAAACTATTTAAAACTACAAAGCATAATCTTAATCAATGAAATCGATAGAAAAACATTAGCCTCTAATATGATTGCAATGTTAACTTATGTTAAAGAAGTAATCAACATTCAGAAGTTTATATACAATAAAGCCCCATTAAATCCAAATAAGGCCAAATGAAACATCAAAAATCACCATAAGTGGGATCTAGCATGTCACCACCAGTACAAGGACCAAGGGGCGGAGCTACAACACTTTCATCGAATTTTTTTTTTCAAATATATAGGTTAAATATAGATATTTTTTGATATATCAATTGTTAAACACTCTTAATACAAAAATCACTAACTCATGTTCTATAAATGATGAACACTCTTGACGAAAATGCTGGTTCCTCCACTGCAAGAACCCCATATATCCTAATTGTTTCACAGCAGCTAAAAGGAGATTCTTTAACCAGACAGAACTCAGTTCAGCTTTAGAACACCTATCCAGAAGTTTTGGCAACTCAATCATAAATGATAAAATCATCAAAGATTTGACCTTTTCGAATTCTATCAGTTATTGGGATCAAAATTATGATAAATGTACCTGCATATTAACTTTGAGTACATCAAGAGGGGTAACAACAAGATGAGTAGTTCCAGCACTCAGCATCCCTCCAATTGTACAAACTCCATAATACCCAGGTGTGAATTTTTCACATGATTTTCCTCCAATTAATTTACTCATACTTAAAGAAAGACTCTTTTTTGGGTTCTCCATGGAAAAAGAAGAAACCCCACTTCCTTTTTCTTCTTCTTCAACCCATATGTGCAGCCAAAGTTTCGATTTTTTTCAACTGTATTAATGGATCTTCCAAAGAATTTGGAAAGGGTTTTGGACAGGGTTTTGGGAAAGAACTAAACGATGTCGTAATAGACTGTTTCCTTTACCTTCCTCGGGGAAATGTTTTTGTTTGTTTTTCTACGGTGTTCCGGCATCTATATTGAAGTTCGAGGATTCAACTAATTTAAATTTGCATAATATATTTTTTATAATAAGAATCTTTTTTATATTCAAGGTTCGAATTTGATAATATTTATTTTATGCACTGTATCATATCTTTTTATTTTTTTTCATTTTCGATTTATGTAATTTTGCTTGATTTGGTACAAATTGTAAGAAAAAATTTATCACATATGATTATTTGTCCTAGTATAAACTTTTGTTATTAGGGGTAAATTAAGCATTTTAAAGCAAAATTGTTTTGAATTATAAATATATATATTTATTCAACGAACTAAAAAAGAAAAGCTATCTAAGTGCTAAATATTTTTTTTTTAATTCTTGATCAAAATATTCCTATTTGAGCACCAATTATGATACTTTGTTAGGAAATATTTTATTTCCCGTTATCTAATGTGAAATTCTTAAGCACGAAGTAAATATAATATAATTAAGTAGCATGTTTTGGCTTGAATATTAATGTGTGATTTCATAACTCGAACCATGACCTATAAGTCAAGTCACTCAAAAAAAAATGTTTGCAATCAATTATTACTTATTTTTCTTGCCAAAGTGAGATCACAAAATGTTCTTTCTGTCTAATGGATTTTCAACTTATATTTTCATTCATTCATGTTTGATCTAGGATTCAAACTGGAGAATAAACCTCTAGTACTTGTTTAAGGATAAGTTGCCTACATCATATTTGTGAGAATGCAACTCTCCCCCCTCCAAATCCGCCACTACAACTCAAAATGTTTGATACATCGTCAAAAATAGAAAGGTATATATGAACAAAACCTTAGCCTTGCAAAGTATTGAAGTAATGAACATAGTGTTATGAGTATTGAAGAGATGTAATATTAAATTATAATTCAAGATCAACTTATATATAATTATCTGATGAAAGGGGTTATCGATCCTAGCCTAACGGTCTAAATATATTACAAAGTGTTAATGTACTATAGTAATACTTAAAAGCTCAATTGCAATTTTTGAGACAACATTCAAGAAATGAGTTCAAATTAAATAATTAGCTAGAGACAAGCTCAATTTTGCATTTTGTATTAAACCAAATATCACCATTCTAAATAGATAAAAGAACTAACTACAACAATGTTACGACACTCGAAGTGTAATTTCACTAGGGGGTAGAGTGTATGTAAATCTTATTCCTGCCTCGTGGAGAATGAGAGATTGTTTTCAAAAGACAATGAGAGATGACTGTCAACAGCTTTCAAGAGAAAAAAGGAGTGAATAGGGCTTATGGATCATCAACACACCGGCTAAGAAAAAGTCTGTACATGCCAGATCATGAATTAGTAACTGCTTCCAATTCCAAAAGAAAATACCAATTGTGTCGAACTTTCCATTTTTGGAATAGTTACGGAATCTCTATGAATAGAATCATTATTTTTGAAAGACCCTCAACTAAAATTACACCATAACAAATCAGTAAAAAAAATGAATACAACAATAGATAAGTCATAGCAACTTAGTTAAATTATAAATTCAAAAAAAACTGCGAAAATAGTGTTAATATCATGAATAGAGATGAAATATTAAATTATAAATTCAAAAAAACTTTGTCATATCCACGTAGATCCAACTTAGTTAAGGTTGATCTGATCACTAAAAAAAATTAAGAAGAAGCCAAACAATTAAAATGATATGTAGTAGTAGAATTTTTGTTGCATACATGATTACATGTCATTGATTTGGTTTTAGATTTTGAAATAGTAATTAATGATTATTTGCTGACTTGCAATTTTTGTTTTTTACAATATTAATCATCTAATAACCAACCAAATTAAACAAGTTCAACAATAACTTCATAATAGTAGATTCAATAATGCATTAGGGTCACATGTAGCTTTCCCCTCGTCCAACGATACAACAATAACATTACCCCAATGTCTCAAAGGCTCCCGCCCATTGCGGGGTAAGAGGGGGTCGGATGTACGCAGTCTGACCCCTATGTTTAAAAACATAGCGTGACTGTTTCCAGATGACCCATGATGAGCGTCGAAAGTTGCATCGACTAACTGCTACTTCACAATTGAAAGAAGCGCA
>JAPFFP010000070.1:4482130-4497218 GCA_026153255.1 Solanum medicagineum
GAGCACAGCAAGCACTCATTAGGCGTGGAGACGTGATTTGAGCTTCAAATGCAGAAGTGAGATAAGATCGAGTGCTCAAAACAGACCAGCCTTAGGCCTCTTCAGCTAATAGATGTGTCAAAGACCGTTGCCAGCTACTGCTTAAAGTCGCTTTGTCTAACACTTCTTATTTTGATCTTAAATTGAGAGAATTATTTTTTGTCAAGTACAATGACCTTCTTTGATCTGAAAAACCATTTTGGCTCACAAAATCTAGAGTCTCATGGATTTGCGAAGGAGATGCCAACACTAAGTTCTTCCATACTGCGACTCTTACTAGAAGGAGGAGGAATACTATTGCCTCCTTGGAGGACGATGCAAACAATTCTTTTGACACGCTGGAGGAGATCCATCAACACACTATCTCCTTTTTCAAGAGTCTCTACACTATTGAACATAACAAATCCCACAGGTTAGCCATCTCCACAGCCCTTACCACCCTTGCTGAACTCCTCCAAAGCTTAGAGGCTAGACTGAGAGACTCGAAGATTTTGGCTGTTATCAAATCTTTCAAACCTCTCAAGGCTCTGGGACCTGATGGCATTCACCTCCTTTTCTACCAGAAATTTTAGAATGCCATTGGAAACCACACCTTAGAGTTTTGTAGAAAGGTTTTTGAAAACGCTCCATCCCCCCAAAAGTTAACCATACCCTCCTCTGCCTCATACCCAAGAGCCCTGACGCTTGCAATCTTTGGAACTTTAGACCTATTGGCCTATGCAACACTAGCTATAAGCTTGTCATCAAAATCATTGCTAATAGGATTGAAGCCCATCCTTCCCTACATCACAGGAGACAGTCAAGCCAACTTCCTCCAGCACAGGAGAGCCTCGGATCATGCTATTATGGTATAAGAAGTCATGACCCACTTTAACAAAATGAAAGGCAAAACAAGTAGCATGGCCCTGAAAATTGACCTGGAAAAGGCGTTTGATAGGTTAGAATGGTCTTTTATAAGAGACATCCTTGCCTACTTTGGGTTCCCCGAGAAGCTTTCTAAACTTATTATGTCTTGCATCACTACCTCCACCATTCAAGTGCTTATTAATGGCAGGAAAACAAAGTCCTTTCATCCTACCAGAGGAATCAGATAAGGGGATCCTATGTCACCATACATATTTATTTTATGTATGGAAAGACTTTCTAGATCTATCCATGGTTTGGTGGAACGGGAAGTGTGAAATCCTATTGAAATTAGTAGAAATGTTCCTAACCCATCACACTTGTTTTTTGCAGATGATCTCACCCTCTTTGCCAAAGCCAACATGGAAAATTGCAATACCATTGTTTTTACTCTATTGCGATTTAGAGAAATGTCTGGTCAAAAGGTCAACTTGAGCAAGTCTAAAGTTATCTTCTCCAAGAATTGCCAAAGACATATTAGAGACCAGTGTGTGGAGGCTCTCAGCATCGAAGAGAAGGAACACTTTTGGGAAGTACCTTGGATTCCCAATAGTTCCTGCTAGACCAAATAGCAATGACTTCCAATTCATCATAGACAATATGAGGAGGAGACTGACCGAATGGAAATGTAACTCGCTGAATATGGTTGGCAGACTGATATTGTCTAAAGTTACATTGGGAAGCATCCCCTCCCATGTGATGAGCTACATTAGGATTCCCGAGGGAGTTACCAAAGCCATAAACAAAACCATTAGGGACTTCCTATGGGGTTCTTCAGTAGAAAAGAGGAAAATGCACCTCCTTAAGTGGGATATAGTCACTAAGTCAAAAGATTTAGGTGGACTGGGACTACATAAGTCTGCTATCAGGAATAAAGCCATTATTAGTGGGCTCGCTTGGAGATTGACTAACTCCCCGGCCAGTCTTTGGAGCATGCTTCTCACTAGGAAATATAAAAGCTCCACCATCACAAACCTGGGCAAACAAGTAGTCTCTCGCACTTGGAAATGTATTCAGGAATGATGGAAGAGCATTTCAGATGCATCCAGGCGGGTATTCCATAAAGGAACGCATGTTAACTTCCTCCTTGATCATTGGATTCCACACCCCCCTTCTATCCGACAAAGTGTTGAGGGACCACTAACGAAAAAAGGCTTGAGCCTCACAGTTGCGGATATGAGAATAAATGGGGCCTGGGATTGGAACAAACTGTCCGTACCCCTGACTTTTGACATCAGGCAAGTCATAGAGGGTACAATCATCAATGATCAAGCACAGTCCAAGGATAGATGTGTTTAGGGCCTCACGACAAATGGGACTTTCTCCACAGCCTCTGCCTACTCTCACCTTACCAAATAGTTGGGGAGTATGGATAATGACAATTCGAATAGAGCACGAAACAAACACTTTTTGGTCTTCCAAAATACCCAATAAGATAAAATGTTTGTTTGGGTCCTCCTCCATAAATGACTCAAAACAAATCAAAGATTGGCCAACACAGACAGGACAGTCTCCTCGGAGTGCACTATATGTGGACACCCAAATGAGGATATAACCCACCTCATATTCAAGTGCAACATTGCTACTATTTTTTTGGGATAAAGTCTTTGTAACAAGGCCATCTTGAATACACAAGAAAGGAGTGATTGTGACATGGACAATTGGATGGACTACTGGCAAAAATATAAGAATAAAATTGTTTATACTGTAGTCACGTTGGACACTTTCTTTCCCTTTTTCCTTTGGCAAATATGATGTACCAGGAACTACAATGTTTTCAATAATGTAAGAAACCAAGTCAACTATGATGAAGTAGTTGGCAGATCTGCGAAATTTTTTGCTTTGGTGCACAACAAAGGGGACCCTCATGACATTAGTGCTGACACCATTTATGTTAAATGGGAGAAATCAAAAGCAGGATACCACAAACTGAATGTTGATGGCTTAGTTACTGGCCCCACAGGATCGGAGGGATAGGGGGAGTATTCAGGGACTGCAACGCCGTCTGGCACATGGGTTTCTTTGGCTCATTAAAGCTAACCAATGCTCTGGAGGCAGAGTTGAGAGCAATTCGAAGCGGAATCCAACTGGCAATTAGACATAATTTTACCAAGCTACAAATAGAGTCTGACTCCATAGGAGCATTGCAAAATATCATAACAAGTAAATCTCTTTATGATTATTTGGTTTTGAGTGCAAGTCCATGCCGAACACGCTAGCAGATAGGGAACTATATCACGTATATCAGGAACAGAACAGGCTAGCTGATGCTATGGACAAAGAAGGATTCAAGTAGGAAAGATGGTGAGAACTGAAAGTTTTTGTGAACCCTCCCCTTTTTGTACAAACAATCTTAAGTACGGATAACTCAGAAATCTATTTTGCTAGTAAAAACACTCATTCTAATATATCATATTCAGGCCGGAATGTGGCCTCAACTCAAGCTTTGTCTAACAGTTATTTTGTTTGGGGAGAAGGGCAGATACCCAACAGGGCACAAGCCTTTCGCCCCCCTCCCCCTCCCAAAACTGCCCAATAGGGCTATCTATTATATATATAAAATATCTATCTTTCTGATCCAAAAAAAATATCAATTGCAGACGACCAATGACAATTATTGAAATATGATCATCTACAAGGGTAAAATAATAATAATATGTGATTTTAGCAAATCATGAACTCCCCAGTCTTTTCGTTCCAGATCTTTCTGTTCGTCTCTCTCACAACTTTTCGATCTACTTCTGTGTCACTGCCGACCAAGACAAAGCAGAAGGCAGCTAAGGATTCTCAATTTTGTTTCAGGTGAAACTGCAGGAAGCTCCGCGATTTTCAATTTAGTTTCAATGGAGTTACTTTATAAGGTACATTAGTTTAAGTATCTAATAGTTATTTGCTTTACAATTAATTTGATATGCTGGTGGTTGTTGAGATTATATATCAAGAAAGTTCATTTATTGATTAATTAGACTGGTGAGTAAGTTAAAAGTGTAGATCCTTTGAGAGCTATTTTTGTATCTATGAAAGGAAGAAGAATTACCAGATATGTAGCCCCTGTTATTTCATCTTGTCTTTTAGTATATCTCTATGAGTTTCATTTTGTGCATCTATTTAAAATTATCTCGAGTGTTAACACGCCTCGCTCTCCAGTTTATCTAATCACATTGATAAACCATTTCGGCTAGCTGCTACACACACGACTATAGTGATTGGGACCATACATATTTTTACCGTGCAAGTTAGCTATCAATCTGTGTCAATATCTTAAGATATCTTACCCATATTGATAGTTATATGCTTAGATTGATGAATATACTTGACTGAAGTATAGTTTTCACTATTGGAAAAACTTCAAAGCTTATGGAATCTGTTGGTTGATATGGATAAGGCTAGTATAAGTTTGGAATAAATCCTGTGATGAGGATAACAAGAGATCATCTTCGTTTTAAATTTTAGGTGCACAACTCTGCTTATTAACATTGCTGCTGAATCTTGTGTTTAGTTATCATTTAAGTATACTATATTCTCTATTATGTGATATCTGATTATTTTGGTGTCTCCATTTGAGCTTATCAACTGCCTGGGGATTAATGTGGCAATGCTAACATCTTCATCTTCTTGATCTCTTTTCAGTATCTCAGTTGTATTGTCTAATCCTAGGTATGTTTTTCTCTAAAGGTTACCCATTTTCTTCTCCTTCTTTCTTCATCTTTTTGTTTTGTCTATTTTTATGTCTTTTTTGGGTTTTCTTTGTACTTCTCATAGTCACATCCCATTCATTTTTTGGTCTTAATTTATGTGCTTTCTCTCTTTCTCAAATTTTCAGCTTTGATTCATTCTACCCTCCTCTCAAATCTGTGCAGTCCAGTCTCTGTTTTTATATTTCATCTGTGACGAATTCAAAAAAGTAGTATTTCAGAAAGAAAGAGAAGAAATATAAAGAAGAAACTTTTTTTGTCAATTCCAATACCATCCAATGAACACCTAAAGCTACTTTAAGGATTAGAGGTACCACTCAAAGAGATCAAAGATTGTTGATGTTGGATTGTGAAATATTTATTGACGAGAATTTATTTATAAAATGAAATATAGGTCATGAAGAAGCTATGTCTTATCTTCCATTTTCACTACATTCCCTCGCACCTTTGACGCTCCTCTAACTTTTTGGACAATCCATTCCAGTGTTTTCTTATTCAAAATACTCTTCTAAAGAGATTCTTGCTTCTTTCAAACCAATTGAATCAAGGTTCAACTTTGTTAGAACTTTTGTTAGGAATATTGTGATATCATAGGACTTAACTTCTATCGCAATGTCTTTATACATTATTTCATCAGCCCTACTTGTAAGAAATAAGATGAACATCCCAGTTACAGAGAATTGAATAAATAAGAACATGCATCTACAAGAACTTAATGACACCTTCCCATGAGTAAGCAAAATTTGTTTTCATAACTTCATCAGACACCTCAGTAAAATGGATGAAGTTATTTCCTTTTTCCTTTTTTTGGATGAGGCCAACATAATTTTTAAATGGTAACAGTAAGGTCAAAATAGTTGAAGCTATCATATACTTCTTTGCCTTAGCAAATATATGAGACTCTCTTTTTATAGATAGATCCCTTTGCAGTTCTAACTTATATTAGCTAAAGGATCGAACTTTTTTAATTAAAGCAAAATAGAACATTCAAACAAATGTATTCGTAGTTCCATAAATTTGGTTGTGAAGTGTGTTTCACAGAATGAGCTATGCCACCTTACTCCACGAACCATCGACCCCCAGAATATTGTGGTCTTTGATCATCTATTACCAATGTCATGTTTCTTGTTTCTTAATTCACGTTCAGCTATATGTTTTTTTATTTTTTTCTAGCTTATCAATGAATATCTTCATTTTCTTGATCTCTTTTTAGTATCGCAGTTGTATTGTCTAATCCTAGGTATGTTTTTCTCTAAATATTTTCCCTTTTTCTTCTCCTCCATCATTTTGTTTTGTCTATTTTTTCCATATCTTTATTGAGTTTTCTTTATACTTTTCTCGCTCTTTAATTTATCTGTTTCTCAATTTTTCAGCTTTTTTTTTTGCGTTGTGTATTTATAATTGTATACATCTTGCCTATTACATGCTTGATGAAATGCCTATCTGGTCATTTGAGTTGTTTCTGTTTGATTCGGGTGGAGAAAAGTGGAGAATGATAGTTATTGTTTTGTAATATCATATGATTGATTTCAACGCAAATTGCCGACCCGCGAATCGTTAGGGAGGATAATTTTACAAGTTGTATTTAAGATTCTTCACGATCGGTTGAACAATTTTATTAGTCATTGTTTTGGATAATTTTCTTCCAATGAATGTATTCTTAAGTGTAAGCATTTATGCACTAATTTGACATACTTCTACATCAATATATCTTTAAAGAGTACAAGTTCACATAATATTAGTTCTATCTTTTTCATGAGTTATTTATCTCATTTTTCATTTAACTTTGCTCCTATTTTTGTACCTTCAAAAATGACAATGTAAAAATTCCTCATCAATATATTGTTTGGATGATTACTATGTATTATTTCATAAGTATCTTATAGTATTGTCTTGTGTTGTATTATTGTTTTAATCCATAATTTAAATGACAAATCTATAAGAAATTATAGGGTGCATGGTAGAGCTACTATAAAAAGTTAGATAAATGATAAAATAGAATTATTAAATAGTAAATAAAGATAAAATAAGAATAAACTATTAAGGTAACGATGCGATCACACCAAATCGATCATTGCACAAAATGAATCTTTTCATTGTTATCTAATTATGGATTTGACCGATACAATACAATAGAGTTTAAGTAACAATCAAATTAAATATTGTATTTAGACTAACAAAACAATATAATATAATACAATACAACAGTTAACGACCATTTAAATAAGGTCTAAAATATAAACTTTTGTCTATTATATATATAAACATAGTGATTTAGTACTACTATATTTTCCTCTTCTCTCCAAAGCATCCATCTACTAGGAGGGAAAGAAGAGCTTGAACACAGTAGTGAAAGAAGGAAGCCAATGGATCAACAGCAGGATCCTGCAACGTTTAACAGTAGATCGCTTGAGAAGAAGCCAGGAATTCTCATTCTTGGATCTCCCAATGTCGGCAAACGTACCCTTCTCTCCCGTAAGTTCTATCTGCTCTCTTTATTATGATGAAATACAGATGATGATTCATATAAATCTCTTTTTTCTTCTGGTGTATTTGTGTTTTATTGGGGTAATCCCAATTTGGGTCGAGTTTAACCTTGTTTTACAGTCTAAGGAAATGGAAATTGGGATAATTTTATATGAATCCTACTGTATTTGCGTTTAATTGGGGTATTGGGACAATTTTGTATGAGTAGTTCCAATCTGGGTGGAGCTCAGTTTTGTTGTGTAATAGTCTAAGGAAATGGAAACTGGGAATTATTTAGTAGGATAACAACCCCATATTTCCTTTGCTGCTATTAGTTGTATAGAATGAAATGCAGCTCAGTGTACGCGGAAGTGATACTGATGATTCATGTGGTGGTCCAATTAATTTGGCACTGAGACGTCGATTGATGCATAACATGGACCTTTGTGTCAAAATGGCTGAGATATCCTTAAAGCTATTATAAAAACAAAATCTAAAAGTAACTTTGTATAACATGGACGAATGATAGAAACAAAATAGAAAGATAGTTCTAATTTGCGTTTTAAAAAGAGTATTTTGCGAGGGCCTGCGCACCCCCGAGATTAGTCGGGGCTCAAAGAGACTCGGACACCCGATGCAAATAAAAGAAAAAAAGAAAAGAGTATTTTGGAGATTGCAAAAAGGTTTTGATCAAGTCGTAAAAGATTTGGTCAAACCAAAAGTGTTTATAAGCTAGAAAATCCTGGGTTAGACTGTGACCAACTTATGGCTTTAGGCTTATAAATACTTTTGATGTCTACCAAACACGTAGATAAGGTTAAAAAAAAGCTTATAAGTTAGTTAGACCAACTTATAAGCTTAGCCAAACACTCTCTTGGCATGAATCCTTGAATAATACTAAGTTCTGCCAATAATTTGTAATACTAGTGTCAGATGTGTACATAAAATGCACACTGGAGTCCATGCAATATATGTATGTTAATTAGGAGGATGAATAAAACATTTTAGAGATAGCAACTGCAGTAGAACAAATCCTGGTATACAAGAATCTTTTTAGATATCTTGATAATAATCAGTTGTGATCCTGTCATTTAATGAAACAATTATCACAATCAACTGTAAGTCTCCATTCTCCAATCACTCCTTGCCTTGGGTCGACAGAAAGGAAAAAGAAATGAAACATTTCCGACTTTTTGACTTTATCGTACACGACATGTTTGAGGTCCGACAAATTTGCTCCTTGGAGAGGTTCTTTCCAAGTTCCCATATAATTTGTTGGAGACTTCAGATCTAATAGTGTGCTTCTCTTTAATAAATTATCTGAGTTTTATTTGAATTGTATTCGCAAAACAACAGATACCAGGTGCCTCTACCTTCATCAGAGAACATGTTACATTTGTTTTTATAATTAGTCCTGTTAGTAGAGTCTACTTTGTACAGTTTTTGGGGTCAAGTTCCTTCAGGTTTTCCTGGAACAATTTTCTTTAGTTCTTTTGATTTATCTCAACACCATGTGAATTAAAAGGGATCATGTGTAAATCCTAATTTAGTCTCTCATGCCTTTCTTGGCTTGAGTACTGAGGCATTTTGGCATTCATTTAGTATTGTATCAATGATGTACTAAGTCTGCTATATCTGTATCATGTTTCAAATAAAGTATAATGCGTTAATGACCTAATTCATGGATGTGAATGATACTTTACATGGCCTGGCTTCAATTTTTTGGCATGCAGGACTACTTTCAGTAGATTCTGAAGATGCCTTCGAGTCATCTTCTAACATCCTATCCTACCTGTAAGTTGACAAAGTATACCCTCCCCCTTACATTAGCTATATGGTCGCAAAAAATGCTCTAGTATCTAGAACTTCCTTTCTATCTTGTGATCATGCATCATTGAATTGTTGACCAGGTGGACAATCAACACCAAGTATTATAATGCTGATGTTTCTGTTTGGATGGCCCATCTTCATGAGGACTTTTCCGTTGGAGCTCTGCCAGCATATGATCAGCTTGTTGCGTTGGTGATGGTCTTTGACGTTAGTGATGTAAGCCTGACCCTCTTTCCCTATTTATTTCATTTCCTACTATACAAAAGCATTTGTGATCCACAAGATTATAGACTCTTCTTCAGCAATCTGATTACTTCTTTTCTGCTACCATCTGCAGCTCTCATCTTTTGTTGCGCTTAAAGATTTTGTCTCCCGCACTGACATCCTTAAATTTGAGATTCTGTTATGCATTGGCAACAAGGTGGACCTTCTTCCTGGTCATTCGGCTCATGTTGAATACAGACGGCGCCTGTTGAAAAGTGCAGACTCCTCTGGTAGCCCCTATACAGAATTGGATTCTGGAATTTCTGAAACAGAGGGAAGCAGCCTATTAGGGGATGGTGATTCATCATTTGATAGTAAGAGGTCCTACTTGGATTGGTGCCTCGAACATAGCATAGAATATGTTGAAGCCTGTGCATCAAATGCTGAATTTGACAAATGTATGTCTTAGTTTTTGTCATGACCTTTCTATTCTTCTTTGTTACAACTATTCTTATTCTCCGTTTTTTCAATATCCTCTTTTTTAATTAGAGGATAAAATCCTTTGATGCATCACTTATATACAGAGGAAGAAGAGTGAAAGAAGAGAATTGAGGTGGTTTGGGTTATCTATCTCACTTTTGGTCATATAATTCTAAGGGGAGTGTCTGAAGGTTCCCATTAGAGAATTTATTTATTTTATTCCCAGTTATTTTACTGTGCCACCATTAGAGAATTTGTTTATTTTATTTGCAGTTATCTTACTGTGCCATTATTAATGAGATTTGTGACAGCATTAATCATTGTCTATACATTGTAGGTTTTCGTAGTGTAGTTCCAAATGGAGTCTTTTGACACACACAGGTTGTCAGTTGCTGTTAAATATGTATGTAGAAAGATAGTTACAGAAACATGTCCCTGGATATGCCTTTGTATTAATCTGTATATTGTCAATCTATGGTATATGCAAAATGGGAGTAAATCTGAGATGTGACTGAATTGTGCCCCAATAATTCACTCGCTGGCCCTAAATACCATTGTTAGCATGACCCATGATACAATACATGTTGTGATGTTAGTTGCTACAAAGCTTTAGGACCTGATGCCACATTGTGGCATGCCTAACTTATGCCCCAGTAGTTCACTCACAGGCCCTAAATGCTGCTGTTAGTATGATTCGTGATACCACACATGTTGTGATATTAGTTGCTGGAAAGCTTTGGGACCTGATGCCACATTGTGGCATGCTTGCTCCATTTTGCAACGAATTGTGGTTTATAACTTTTGTGTATGCTTTTTCTTGTATGCATGAGCTGGTTCTAGTTTGTCTTCAATGATGCTCAAGCCGAAATGGGAGTGTTCTTACACTTTTTAACTGATATTTTTTAGAATTCAGTAAATAATAATGTTTCTATTACAGGTCTTTCTGTGGATGGTGATTCTCAGGGCGCTGAACGGCTTTTGGGGGCACTTTCAGCTTATATGTGGCCTGGAATGATCTTGAAGTCTGGTGATAGGATTACTGAACCTTCATTACCTGAACATCAAGGTGATACAATATCTGGTCAATACTATTTCTGTATTCTTTTTGAGGCTCTTTCAGTTGACGTAATGTTTTTATTTCCACCTTTCAGAGTTGTCAGATGAAGAATCTGATTATGAACTTGAATATGAAATCTTATCTGCTGGCTCTGCTGAGCCCTGGGATGACACAGATATAGGATGGGTATCTGCAGATGCCCCCGTTGCTGCCACTCGAACTGAGGATTCAGTTGCCAATGGAAAGAGTGAAATCGGGTTAATTAGAGAAGAAATGCAACCCTCAACATCTGCGTCTCAATTGGAAGGAGAAAGTGACAGAAAAGAATTGCCTAGAGCTAGTGCAGCTGATGGTGATTCAGAAGATGATAAAGGAACAACATATGATTTTGAGAATTTGGAACAGTTAATGTCCGAGATTGGAAATGTCCGAGACAGCTTAAGGTTAATGCCAGACTTCCAAAGGAGGGAAATGGCTGCAAATTTGGCAATGAAAATGGCTGCTATGTTTGGTGATAGCAGTGGAGATGAAGGAGGATTGGAATGGTAAGAGAAGCCCTATAAAGTTCACTGATCTGGAACACCTCAGTTTCACTTCTTGTAGAGCCGTTCATAGACTAAAGGAATCTGATAATCACATTGTGCATTCATGTCAAGTGCGATCGACAAGATGTTTATCGAAGATATCTGCTATAAATTTTACGGATTTAATTGTGTGTTTATGATCCAAACGCAGCAGTATTTACAAGTCTTAACAGTTGATTGGAGATGGTAGAGTTGATTTTATCTTGTCCAGGCTTCTACACAAGTTCTTTAGATTTCCCCGCCAGAGGCGATTTTGTGTAATGTTAGCAAGAGTAATATATTATGTTATGAGAATCAGCTGTTGCCATATTTATTGAACTTCTATGTTATGAGAATCAGGTGTCTTCTCTTGTTGACACACCCAAGAGCAAACGGAGTGGTTGGTTTTTACAAGAAGCTGTTTCCATTTGCCCTAAATCCTGGTGGTACATTCAAGTCCACTATTCAATTCACATCATGTCAATGGCGTGGCACATTTCAATAATGGTCCTTGCAGTTAGGCTTGGCCTTGAGGGACACGATATTCTGAGGCTACAAGAACAAGGTACCATGCTGCTTCTTGTCTAAAGTATTCCATACATTGGTTTTTGCAGAAAAATTCATCCATGTCTGGTAGTTATACCAACTCATGAGTACATAAAGTGTCTCTATATGCATTGTTATCAATTAATGATAGTTGATAGACATTGGCATTATCACACCAATCAGGTAAACCATTCCTGTAAAACATCGAGTGTAGGTAAGTTTTTTCCGTAGTTTCTTGGTTGTCATGTAGAGACAAAACAAAAACCAGGATTAATCTGGTACATTGCGATAAATACATACTTTGTGCAGCAGTTTTCTGGTTTGGAAGCTGTCAAACTGCCATTAATGGATGAAGGCTTATAAGTGATGAGTAAGCCATCAAAAGAAGCTTAGTGCAGGTCTTATTCACCCAGATATAGAAGGTCCTATGGTGGAACTGATATATATATATATATATATATATGTCTTTGAATTCATTGGATTCTTTCTGCATTCGAGAATCCCCATCTTCCACTTTGCCCTAAAGAGTAACTAGAACCAATCTAGTCACATTTTACACGTCCCAACTGAACACTGTCCAAGTCAGATGACTCTGTAGTAACCTGGGGTGATCTGACCCCGAATTCTATGATACTTCAGGGCTCTCTGGTTCAGCTAGTCCATAGTTCCAAAATTTATATACGAATCAATATTGATAAAATAAAGTTTACGATCACCGTTTCAAACCCATTGTTGGATCCTACTCGCCACAATATGGAGGTATTTATGGTAAAACGGGCCAATCTAGTCTGGAATAGTTTATTTTCTTAATTTCATTTGTTGTTTTGGACTCCACAAGAATTTGTCGATATTTTCTATTAAATCTTCTTGTTATTAGATTTTCTATGGGAAAAATTATAGGAATAATTTGCTATTCCTTTCCTCTACAGAGAAGCCTCTGCACTTTTTCCATCTTATCTTCCAACTCTTTTTACACATGGAATGTCTTCTACTTGTTCTAGTGGTTGCTTTGCAATATTAGGAATGTCAAACATCAGGGTAGGGTTGAATTTGATCGGGTCAAAATGACTTAAGTTAATGGCCCTTCTAAAAGTTACTTGGGTTGAAATGAGCTAAACAATGAATTATTTCATAACTCTATGGCTCAACCCAATTTAATTCTTGAACTAGGTATTTGAACTAGTAAAACTATCTTATCATTTTTCTAACAGTGGTGTCTAGAGCCATCTTGCATGCACCTCAACTAACTTCACTGGATATATGTCAGCTATACTGATGAGAAGAAATCACTCGGTGTTTTTTGTCATTGCTAATATTTGAACCTGAAACATCATGATTCTCAACTTACTTCATTAATTACTAGGCTAAATTTTCAGGTAAAATCATCTTGTCTTTATTATGGTCATTTATAGCACATATATTTCAAATCAAGTAAAAATATTTTAAATTTTTTGATAAGTTTTTTTCACGAGTCAATTTAAGCTACATTTCAAACCCTATTTTCAGATTAGACAAATCAAAACAGACTACTATTTAATAAGTGGCTAGAGAAGACGACATGTTTGCTTTAACTATTTGCTTGAGCTGCCTGCTCCTCCTCTCCTTTATTATATGTGGCTCAATCAAAATATTTTGTCGACTTTGACGTGCCTGCTTCAACTGCTTAATTAGCTGCTTCTCCTCCTTTATTACATGCGTCTAATCAAAATATTCTGTCGACTTCGATATGCCTGCTTCAACCACTTAATTGTATCCCTTCAGTTGCTTCTCCTCCTCCTTTATTACATGTGGCCCAATTAAAATATTCCGTCGATTTTGACGTGCCTGCTTCAACTATTTAATTTTATTTACTATCTAATGAACGGCTACTAAAACAGGTAGCAGTTGGACAACATGTCTGCTTGAGCTGCTTGCTTCTCTTCCTCCTCCTCCTCCTTTATTACATGAGGCCCAATCAAAATATTCCGCTAACTTTGACGTACTTGCGTCAGCAGCTTCTCCTTTTCTTTTATTACATTCGGGCCAAGTAAAATATCCTGTCATCTTTAACTTGTCCGCTTTAACTACTTGATTTTATAATTTTTTAGGTTCTTTAACTATGATTTTACAATATTACTTCTCATAAGAAAGGAGCTACGGAAGTTGCTGAAGCAATCAACTATTGGATGACATGCCTGCTTCAACTGTCTGCTTCTCCTTATCCTTTATTAAATGCGGTTCGATCAAAATATTCTATTTGCTTTGAAGTGCCTGCTTCAGCTACTTAATTTTATATTTCTTTAGATGGTTCAACCATGATTTTAGAATATTATTCCTAAGAAGACGTTTTTATTCGGCCCGCGGCGGCGGCGCTTCATGTCTAGTGAATTAATAAAGGATAACTTTCAATGTATACTATAAACTAATTAATTTACAACAAATATAGTCATGTTTTATTTATACAAGAAACAATCAAAATCATAAAAAATATATATGACCATACAATATAGCTTGACAGAAGTTTTAGAAAGTATACACTGACTATACGATGTAGATTATTCGTGCATGACTCATGTAACATGAGTTATACACTAAATATACATTATGATACACTCAAAAATTGAATATAGCTTGACTGTATATTTATATATTGCTTATAAATGCTTGTACAACGATAAATTATTTTTAATAATTATTTTGATCGAATAATTATGTACTGTAATTATTTTAATTAATGATATATGTATTAATCACCTGCTGGATCTTAAGAATTGGGCAAAATGTATTTTTGTGGGCTAATTTTACCCTAATTTGTGTGGAGTGATTGTCCTCTTCCAATCTAGAGAGTTATTGGGAACTGTGCTTCTTGATTGTTGCCAGTCACCTACACAAAGTTGATGAAACTGACATTAACATATGTAGAGTATTCATATTTAATTGCCTTTTACCCAATTTGTGCTGTATATAACATAATAATAATAATAATACTTGATAAGGTGATATTTATGATAAGTTGGTTTTTTCTCTATCTATACATTTTCTTTTGGTTCATTGTTTTTGTAGGGGTGGGATTATATCGAATCTAGTAATTTTAGTTATTAATATTGATTTTAAGAAATTTATTGAGTTTGTGCATATTATTAATCTAGAATTCAATAATCATTTAAAATTTCATAATCTTTAAATTCTGATTCTATATTTGTGTAGAAACATCCTAAGCTTTTGAGTGATCAACAGCTCTCTCAATATATATATATATATATATATATATATATATATATATATATTATATTATTAGAAAAATCTATATATGTTTGATTTTATAT
>JAPFFP010000070.1:4497318-4517619 GCA_026153255.1 Solanum medicagineum
TGGTAAGGTCTGCGTACATTTTACCCTCCCCAGACCCCACTTGTGGGATTACACTGGGTATGTTGTTGTTGTTGTATCTAGATAATAATCAGTTGTAATCCTGACATTTAATGAAACATTATCACAATCAACTGTAAGTCTCCATTCTCCCATCACTCCTTGGCCTGGGTCGACAGAAAGGAAAAAAGGAAATGAAACATTTCTGACCTTTTGTCTTTATCATACAAGACATGTTTGAGGTCCGACAAATTTGCTCCTCGGAGAAGGTTCTTTCCAAGTTCCCATATAATTTGTTGGAGACTTCAGATCTTGGTTCTCTTTAATAAGTTATCTGAGTTTTATTTGAATTGTATTCTCGAAACAACAGATACCAGGTGCCTCTACCTTCATCAGAGAAACATGCTACATTTGTTTTTATAATGAGTCCTGTTAGTAGAGTCTACTTTGTACAGTTTTTTTTGGGTCAAGTTCCTGTGGGTTTTCCTGGAACTATTTTTCTTTAGTTCTTTTGATTTATCTTGACACCATGTGAATTAAAATGGATCATGTGTAAATCCTAATTTAGTGTCTCATGTCTTTGTTGGCTGTGAATACTGAGGAATTTTGGCATTCATCAAGTATTGCATCAATAATGCTGTTATTTGGCTCGGGTACATTGACTAAGTCCTTGTATCTGTATTATGTTTCAAATAAAGTATAATGGGTTAATGACCTAATTCATGGATGTGAATTGATACTTTACATAGCCTGATAAACTTCAATTTTTTGGCATGCAGGACTACTTTCTGTAGATTCTGAAGATGCCTTCGAGTCGTCTTCTAACATCTTATCCTATCCGTAAGTTGACAAAGTATACCCTCCTCTTACATTAGCTATATTGTCACAAAAAATGCTCTAGTATCTAGAACTTCCTTTCTATCTTATGATCATGCATCATTGAGTTGTTGACCAGGTGGACAATCAACACCAAGTATTATAATGCTGATACTTCTGTTTGGATGGCCCATCTTCATGAGGACTTCTCTGTTGGAGCTCTGCCAGGATATGATCGGGTTGTTGCGTTGGTGATGGTCTTTGACGTTAGTGATGTAAGCCTGACCCTCTTTCCCTATTTATTTCCTTTCCTACTTTATAAAAGCTTTTCTGATCCACAAGATTATAGACTCTACTTCAGAAATCTGATGACTTCTCTTCTGCTACCATCTGCAGCGCTCATCTTTTGTTGCGCTTAAAGATTTTGTCTCCCGCACTGACATCCTTAAATTTGAGATTCTGTTATGCATTGGCAACAAGGTGGACCTTCTTCCTGGTCATTCGGCTCATGTTGAATACAGACGGCGCCTGTTGAAAAGTGCAGACTCCTCTGGTAGCCCCTATACAGAATTGGATTCTGGAATTTCTGAAACAGAGGGAAGCAGCCTATTAGGGGATGGTGATTCATCATTGGATATTAAGAGGTCCTACTTGGATTGGTGCCTCGAACACAGCATAGAATATGTTGAAGCCTGTGCATCAAATGCTGAATTTGACAAATGTACGTCTTAGTTTTTGTCATGACATTTCTATCCTTCTTTGTTACGATTATTCAATATCCTCTTTTTTTAATTAGACGATAGAATCCTTTTATACATCACTTATATACCGAGTAAAAAGAGTGAAAGGAAGAGAATTGAGGTGGTTTTGGTTATCTATTTCGCCTTTTGGTCATATAATTCTAAGGGGAGTGTCTGATGGTTCACATTAGAGAATATATTTATTTTATCCCAGTTATTTTACTGTTCGACCATTAGTGAGGCTTCTGGCAGCATTAATCATTGTCTACCCATTGTAGGTTTTCGTATTGTAGTTCCAAATGGAGTCTTTTGACACACAAAGGTTGTCAGTTGCTGTTAAATCTGTATGTAGAAAGATACTTACAGAAGCATGTCCCTGGATATGCCTTTGTATCATCTGTATATTGGCAATCTATGGTATATGCAAAATGGGAGTAAATCTGAAACGTGACAAATTATGCACCAATAGTTCACTCACTGGCCCTAAATACCGTTGTTAGTATGACTCATGATACAATACATGTTGCGATATTAGTTGCTGCAAAGCTTTGGGACCTGATGCCACATTGTGACATGCCTAAATTATGCCCCAATAGTTCACTCACTGGCCCTAAATGCTGCCGTTAGTATGACTCGTGATACCACACATGTTGTGATATTAGTTGCTGGAAAGCTTTGGGACCTGATGCCACATTGTGGCATGCCTGCTTCATTTTGAAACCAATTGTGGTTTATAACTTTTGTGTATGCTTTTTCTTGTATGCATGAGCTGGTTCTAGTTTGTCTTTTCAATGATGCTTAAGCCTAAATGGGAGTGTTCTTACACTATTTTTAACTGTTATATTTTAGAATTCAGTAAATAAGAAATGCTTTTATGACAGGTCTTTCTGTGGATGGTGATTCTCAGGGCGCTGAACGGCTCTTTGGGGCACTCTCAGCTTATATGTGGCCTGGAATGATCTTGAAGTCTGGTGATAAGATTTCTGAACCTTCTTTACCTGCACATCAAGGTGATACGATATCTGGTCAATACTATTTCTGTATTATTTTTTAGGCTCTTTCAGTTGACGTAATGTTTTTATTTCCACCTTTCAGAGTTGTCAGATGAGGAATCTGATTATGAACTTGAATATGATATCTTATCTGCTGGCTCGGCTGAGCCCTGGGATGACACAGATATAGGATGGGTATCTGCAGATGCCCCCATTGCAACCTCTCGAACTGAGGATTTAGTTCCCAATGGAAAGAGCGAAATTGAGTTAATTATAGGAGAAATGCAGCCCTCAACATCTGCGCTCCAATTGGAAGGAGAAAGTGACAGAAAAGAACTGCCCAGAGCTAATGCAGCTGATGGTGATTCAGAGGATGATAAAGGAACAACATATGATTTTGAGAATTTGGAACAGTTAATGTCCGAGATTGGGAATGTCCGAGACAGCTTAAGGTTAATGCCAGACTTCCAAAGGAGGGAAATGGCTGCAAATTTAGCAATGAAAATGGCTGCTATGTTTGGTGATAGCAGTGGAGATGAAGAAGGATTGGAATGATGAGAGAAGCCCTATAAAGTTCACTAATCTGGAATGCCGCAGTTTCACTTCTCGTACAGCTGTTCATAGACTAAAGGAATCTGATAAGTGTTATCTTGCATTCATGTCTAGTGGGGGTCGACAAGATGTTTATGAAAGATATCTGCTATAAAATTTACGGGTTTAATTGTGTTTCTGATCCAAACACAGCAGTATTTGCAAGTCTTAACAGTTGATTGGAGATGGTAGAATTGATTTTAGCTTGTCCAGGTTTCCACAGAAGCTCTTTAGATTTCCCCGCCAGAGGCGATCTTGTGTAATGTTAGCAAGAGTAGTATATTATGTTATGAGAGTCAGCTGTTGCTATATTTATTGAACTTCTGGTTATGTTATGAAATTCAGGTGTCTTCTCTTGTTGACACACCCAAGAGCAAACGGGACGGTTGGTTTTTACAAGAAGCTGTTTCCATTTGCCCTAAATCCTGGTGGTACATTCAAGTCCACTATTCAATTCAGATAGTGTCGATGGCTTGACACGTTTCAAGAATAGTCATCGCAGGTAAGGCTTGGCCTTGAGGAACACGATATTCTGAGGCTACAAGAACAAGGTACCATGCTGCTTCTTGTCTAAAGTATTCCATACATTGGTTTTTGCAGAAAAACTCATCCATGTCTGGTAATTATACCAATTCATGAGTACATAACATGTGTCTTTACATGCATTGTTATCACTAAATGATAGTTGATACACATTGGCATCATCACACTAATCGGGTAAACCATTCGTGTAAACCATCGAGTGTAGGTAAGTTTTTTCCGTGGATTCTTGGTTGTCATGTAGAGGCAAAACAAAAACCAGGAGTATAAATGGGATACACGTCACTCATTTTTATCTTGTACGTGGCGATAAATACATGTTATCTGCAGCAGTTTTCTGGTTTGGAAGCTGTCAAATTGCCACTAGTGGATGAAGGTTTAGAAGTGATGAGTAAGCCATCAAAAGAAGCTAAGTGCAGGTCTTATTCACCCAGATATAGAAGATCCTAGGGTGGAACTGCTATGTATCTTTGAATTCATAGGATTCTTTTCTGTGTTCAAGAATCCCCCATCTTTCATTCTGCCCCAAAGAGTAACTAGGACCAATTTAGTCATGTTTTCACGTTCCAATTGAACACTGTCTAACTCAGACGACTCTGTAGTAACCCAGGGTGATCTGACCCCTAATTCTATGATACCATGGGACTTCGGGGCTCTAGGGTTCAGCTAGTCCATAGTTCCAAAATTTATATGTGAATCAATATCGATAAAGTGAAGTTTTACGATCACCGAGTCAAACCCATTGTTGGATCCTACACAGCAAAATATAGAGGTACTTATGGCAGAATGGGCCAATCTGGTCTAGAGCAGTTGATATTTTTTTTTAATTTCATTTTCTTATTTTGGACTCCACAAGAATTTATTGATATTTCCGATTAAATCTTGCTGCTAGATTTTTATAGGAAAAATTATAGGAATAATTTGCTATTCCGTTCCTCTACAGAGAGACCTCTGCACTTTTTCCATCCCATCTTCTAACCCTTTTTTCTAGTTGTGGTGTCTAGGGTCATCTTACGTGCACGTCAACTAATTTCACTGGATATATGCCAGCTAGTACTGATAAGAAGAAATTACTCAGTGTGTTTGGTCATTGCTGAGATTTAAACCTGAAATTTCGTGGTTCTCAGCTTAGTTCATTTACTACTAGGCTAAATCTTTAGGTAAAATCATCTCGTCTTTATTATGGTTATATATAACATATATATTTGAAATCAAAGAAAATATTTTAAAAGTTTTTTATAAGATTTTGCATGAGTCAGTTTAAGCTACATATCAAACATATTTTTGGATTGGACAAATCAAAACGGATTGAATTAATAAAGGGTCATTTCAAATTTATACAATAAACTAATTAATTTACAACAAATATAGCCATGTTCTATTTATATAAGAAATAGCCGAATCATAGAAAATATACATGACTATACAATATAGCTTGTCAAAAGTTTTAGAAAAAGTATACTCTGAGTATACAATGTAGATTACTTGTACATAAGTTATATATTAAATATATATTATGATACGGAAAAAACTGTGTATGACTTGACTATACATGAAATTACGTGATTATACATGCTTATACATTAAAAAATTATTTTTTTAATAATTATTTTGATTGAATAGCCATGTATTGTAATTATCCCAATTGATAGTATATGGATTAATGACCCGATGAATCTTAAGAGTCGGACGAATTATATTTTTATGAGCTAATTTTATTCTAATTTGTGTGGAGTAGTTGTCCTTCCAATCTAGAGAGTTATTGGGGATTATGCTTCTTGATTGTTACCGCTCACCTACACAAAGTTTGATGAACTTGACATTAACATATCTAGAGTATTCATATTTAATTGCCTTCTACCCATTTTGTGCTTTATATAACCTATAATAACAATTGATAAGGTGATATTTATGATAAGTCGGTTTCTTCTCTGTCTACATTTTCTTTTGGTTCATTGTTTTTTCGGGGTGAGATTTAAATCGAATTCAGTAACTTTAATTCAAATTTTATATTGATTTTAAAAATTTTATTGAATTTATACATATTATTAGTTTAAAATTTAATAATCATTTGAAATTTATAATCTTTAAATTTTGACTCAGCATTTTAGCCTCGACTTAGGTTTGTGATAACAACGCAACGTGTTGTTTGAGTTAATCACATATTATAAATTTGAATCCTTTTGCAAGCAAAATTATGATATTTAAGTGAAAGAAGGTACCAAAACGCAAAATGAAAAAAAATTACATAAAAACAAAAATGAAAATGTTTTTTTTTTTAAAAAAAAAAAAACAAATATCTTCGTCCCCTCCAACAGCCATAATTTCATTTTTTGTCACTTTGTACACTCCCATCATAATCACTAGGAAAGTATACTCATCCTTATCTCATCAACCTCATGCGCTGCGGGGCCCGTTTCCATCGCCGGAAAATTTACAGTTACGACGGTACTCCGGCCGGCGACTTTTTCATGTTAACTCCGTTTACCTACTGGAAGTTTTAGACTAGACCTGCGTTGGAATTGAACCTCCGTCGGAGGAGTCGCCGGAAATTGCAGGAACCTCACCGCACTTCCGGCACCGAGCACGAGCAACGACGAGAATCCGACGACAGGAAGGACACGACGAGTTCGACAAAAGCCACGTGTCCACACACTGGAGGTGAAACCGGTGGCCACAATTCGGCAGCACTCTAATTTCATCTCCCTCTACGTACTCCACCAGACAAATTGCACACTCCGCCGCGAACGGCAGCTCGCCAGTCGACTGATTATACTTGAATTTCGGCAACGACTTCAGTACTTTCTTCTTCAATCCTTTATTCTTCACTGGCGGTGGATTTTCCGGCGTGTCCCGGCGGAGCCAAGTGCAACGAGCTACTACGATGAGTCCGGAGACACAGACTACCGCACAGAGTAGAGCAGCAAGGATGACAATGAAGTCGGATTCTGCTGCCGCAGCTGACGGTGGCTCTGCCTCCTCCGTCGCCGGCGAAGTGGAGGAGGAGTTAGCAGTTAGCAGAAATCTAAACCGGCTAGTCATTATTTAGAAACAGAAGTAATAATTGAGGGGTTAGGGTTTCAATTTTAAAGAGGAGATGGAAATGTCATTATATATAAAGTAGTTGGACTATTGAAACTAAAAAAAGTTAAGCTACGACGGTGAATATTGTCTAAAATCATATAAGACGACGATTATTAAATGGTAGTTTGTGCATTACCTAAAGTTATGTAAGATGAGGATAGTTAAAAATGATAGTTGGATGTGCATGTATAGGGTTGAAATATTTTGAATCAAAGATATATCGAAAACAATCTCTCTTATTCTTATGAACATAATGCTTTTACATTTATTTTATGATTTTCAAATTTTACTAATAAGATTTCATATAAAGAAAATGAATATTGTGCCAAACACAATGTTAAAGGTAGTTCATGAATTATGTATTGTTCAATATAATGTTAGGAGGCAACTCATTCATTTCATGAAATCAATACTAGGTATTTAAGGTAGAGAATCCAAATTACATTGATAACTTTATATTTCCTTCGTTATATTATTATATCAAAAGATCATTCGGAAGAAGTTAGGGGTGACCCCTGTGACAGATAAAATGAGAGAAGCAAGATTGTGGGGGTTTGGACATGTGTAGAAAAGAATTGTTGATGTTCCTATTAGGAGGTGCGAGAGATTGGATTTAGGGGTCATGTGGAGGAGTAGAGGTCGACTGAAAAAGTATTGAGGGAGGTGATTAGATAAGATTTAGTGAAACTTTCTCTCACCGAGGACATGATCTTAGATAGAAATGAATAAAAATCGCATATTGGCGTAGAAGGTTAGACAGCTAGTAGGGGTAGGATGATTGTATGGCCTTGTGATATAGTACGTTAGTAGGATCAGACAAGTCTTTATATCTTGTATTGTCATTATCTATCTTACATTTGTTACTTTTATTGTATTTATATATTATCATTTGCTTTTCACTTTAGTTGTATTATATTGTATTGTTTTCTTTTTATCATATCTAGTATCTTCTGCTTATGAGGTTTGATCTTTGTGAGACGAGGCTGTTCCGAAAATAGTCTCTTTATTTTATGAGATAGTGATAAGATCTGCATATATTTCACCTTTCACAAACCCCACTTGTGGTTTGAAAATTTTCTCCTATACTTGGTTAATTCATGCCATAGAAAATCCATTTTAGAAAGGTTTTTGCTTCTTATTAATAATAATTTCTTTTATTTTTTAGACTTGAACTCGACACTACGAAAATAAAGAAGTTTTGGCTATGTCACTATACGTTTTTTTAATAGTATAAAGTTGAATTTGTGAGTTGTACAATATAATAAGAGTAAGATTATGAAGAAACGTCAAATCTTTTGAAGAGTGAAAAAGATGTCATGTCAAATATTTTTTTGAAGCTATTAATTGATCCTCACATACATCACCAACAAAACCATAAATATTTAGTGGGATTAGTTATCTCATTATTTATTTCATGATTTATATAAGATAATAATTGATTTTATTATTTTAATATAAATAATATGATAAATAATTTTGAGATTAATTAATATTTTTAATTGTATCTCTTATTTTTCATATCAAGTAAATCCTATGCGATTGTTTGGTAGCTGGATTTAGAAATAAATTATTCATGTATTGATTTTCATATAATTTATACGATGTTTGGTAGATAGATAGAAAATAAGTTAATTATGTATAAAATTAACACGACGTTTGGTTGTCAATTTAGAAATCTAATATATGCATAAGTTATCAATGAATTTATATATTATTTTATGCAAGATAGAAAATAGAATAACTAATACATGAGTAACTAATTTCTGTATAAATAATACATAATTCACTTATAACTAAATCTTATATTACTAATAACTGCATAACTCTACTCAGCTACAGAATGACTCTTCGAGTTCAAGAAGAGGTAGATAAAGTTATATTTGAAAAAGTATCTCTTGAGATAAGAGAAAAGAGATTTTATTTAAGTTGTCTATATTAGAGAATGTTTTATTTTCAATGTGGTATTCTTTTATGAATATATAAATTTAATTAGATTGTAATATCGGTATTCTATGAAAAACAAATAATTTAAAAGTTGTATTTATGATCTTATATCAATTATGTTTGTGTTTTGCATTTGGTGTCTGATATCTTTTTGAATTTCAAATAATATTTTCAGAAAGTATAGATTACTTTCTAATAAAGATGGGTGGTTGCTTGCTTGCTTCAAAATATAAAAATTGACCCCCAAAAAAATGAATTCAAGTTATTTGCTTCCTAGTTAGAATAATTTTTTAAAAAAAAAAATGAAAACAAGAACAGAGTGAAAAATCTACTAAGAGAGAAGAAAGAATTTGCTCATATATATTGTAATAAATAAATATTACCATCTTTTCACTCTCTTCTTTGCTTCTTTCTTTGTTAGAAAAGAAAATATTTTATTAAATATCTTAAATTGCCTTTTTTCTGATTTTGTATCAAAGCAAGCAAGTAGGACCTATGGATCCACTTGTCTATCAACTAGTAACAAAGAGAGATTCAACATAAGTTATATAGTAGTTTCTTTATCAAATAATACATTTGTATTAAAAAAAAATATTAACTATGTACAAATATTAAATTTAAAAAGTGGAGTCATACTTTGGTCTTTTAAAAAATGGGTGGTGTCTTTAATATGACTTTGGATAATTTTCACCACTTGAGTTCGACCCAAGATTCAATTTTTTTATATGGTATCAAAGGAGGACTCATGCCTCCTAATTCTTGTTTTTCGATTATGGCCCCCATATTATATAATCTGTGAATGTGTTACGATCCAACTCCTCAAGCAGTGATGACACCTGCTACATCTCATTAGTAGGTACGTAAAAAAAGCTTTTTATTTTGTGGAATGAACCATTTCTCTTCTTTTCGTAAGCCTAACCCATAGATTGAAACCATAGGCAATGGACGATCCTATGGAAGATAACCATAATAAGAGAAAAGCAGCCAAATAAATGAGAAGAAATAAATGCCAAAGAAATAATACACAGGAACCCATCCCGAGACCTGACATCAGTTAGTAATCGAGATTATGTAAATTTCATGTAGCCGTCCATAACGGGCCTGCCAAGAGTCCTAGTAGTGGTGGTGTCGAACGGGTCCTGGGAGTATTTTATGGGTTCCGAAAGAGGAATCAGGCGATTTCGATAATTTTTCGTGGGTGTTAGCTTATGCATTTTGTAGTGTCAGGGCTTCGAGCTCATTTTTCTCGAAAAATTCCACGAACCCATGTGTAACACGCCTACCAAGAGTTTAATTGGCCCAGTGGCATCAAACGCAACCTAGGAGCATTTTATGGGTTTTGAAACAGGAATCAGGAGATTTCGACAGTCTTTCGTAGGTTTTAGCCCACGAATTCTAGGGTTGTTGAGGTTTTGGGCCCACTTTTCTTGAAAATTTCACGTACCCAACCGTAATGAGCCCATCTAGAGTCATGTAGGCTTGGTGGCGTCAGACGGTGCCCGGGAGCATTTTATGGGCTCCGAAATAGGAATCTGGCGCTGTCGGGGGCTCCGGCGTAATTTTCCCAAAAAAATCATATGAATGGTCTGTAAACAGCCTGCCAAGAGTCCCAGGTGGCTCGGCGGTGCCTGAAGACGCTAGATAGGATTTTATGGGCCACAGAATAGGAAACATGCAAGTTAGGTAGTTTTTCGTGGGTGTTAGCCCATGAAATCTGGCGTTGCCGGGGGCTCCAGTGCACTTTTCCCAAAAAATCAAACAAGTGGATCCGTAACGAGCCCGCCAAGAGTCCCAGGTGGCCCAGTGACACCTTAGGACGCCTAGTAGGATTTTATGGGCCAAGGAACAGGAAACAGGCGATTTAGGTAATTTTTATGGGTGTTAGCCCACAGAATCTGGCGTTGTCGGGGGATCCGATGCAATTTTCTCGAAATATCATACGAATGGGTCTGTAACGAGCCTTTCAAGAGTCTCAGGTAGCCCCGCGACACCGGAGGACACATGCTAGGATTTTATGGGTAAAGGAACAGGAAACAGGCAACTTAGGCAGTTTTTCGTGGGTATTAGCCCACGGAATCTAGTGTTGTCGGGGCTCCGATGCAATTTTTCCACCCCTACAAAGATCAGAAGTAGTCAGTACGAGTGGATCTGTAACGAGCCCGCCAAGAGTTTCAGGTGGCTCGGCGGCGCCGGAGGACACTTAATAGGATTTTATGGGCCAAGAAACTAGATACAAGCGATTTAGCCATATTTTGGTGGGTGTTACCCACGAAATCTGGGCTGTCGGAGGCTTCGGCCCAACTTTCCCAAAAAATCATACAAGTGGGTCCATAATGAGCCCACCAAAAGCCCTAGGTGGCCCAGCGGCACCATAGGACGCCTGGTGAGATCGTATGGGCCAAGGAACAAGAAATATGCAATTTGAACAGTTTTTTGTGAGAGTTAGCCGACAGAATCTATCTCTCTCAGGGGCTCTAACTTTCTCGAAAAATCATTCGATGGATCAGTAACGAACCCGCCAAGAATCTAAGGTGGCCCAACGACACCAGAGGATGCATGGTAGAATTTTATGGGCTAAGGAATAAGAAATAGACGATTCGGGCGTTTTTTGTGAGTGTTAGCTCACGGAATCTGAAGCTGTCGGGGGCTTCAGCGCAACTTTTCTGAAAAATTATACGAGTAGATCCGTAACAAACCCGTCAAGAGTCCCGCTGGCCCGACGCTGCCAGAGGACGCTTGGTGGGATTTTATGGGTCAAAGAACAGGAAACATGCACTTTGTGTAGTTTTTTGTGAGTGTTAGCCCACGCAATCTGACACTACTGAGGGCTTCGATGCAGCTTTCTCAAAAAATCATACAAGTGGGTCCATAACGAACCCGCCAAGAGTCGCAGGTGGCCCGACAGTGCCGGAGAACGCCTGGTAAGATTTTATGGGCCAAGAAACAAGAAACAATCAAATTGGGCAGTTTTTTGTGGGTGTTAGCCCACGGAATTTGGCGCTATTGGGGGCTCGAATGCAACTTTCCTGAAAAATCATACGAGTGTGTCTCTGAAGAGCCCGTTAAGAGTAACAAGTGGCCCGACGGCGCCGGAGGACGGCTAATAGGATTTTATGGGCCAAGAAATAGGAAGCAAACAATTTGGGCAGTTTTTCGTGGGTATTAGCCCATATGATCTAGCGCTGCCGGGGGCACCTATGCAACTTTTGTGAAAAATCATACTATTGGGTCCGCAACTAACCCGCCAAGAGTTCTAAGTGGCCTGACGCTGGAGGACGCCTGGTAAGATTTGATGGGCCAAGGAAAAGGAAACAAGCGATCTGGGTAGTTTTTTGTGGGTGTTAGCCCACGAAATCTGGAGTTGTCGGGGGCTCCAGTGCAACTTTCCCTAAAAATCATAGGAGTAGGTCTGTAACGAGTCCGCCAAGAGTCCCACGTGGCCCGGCGGCACTGCAGGACGCCAGATAGAATTTTATGGGCCAAGGAATAGGAATCAAGTGATTTGAACAATTTTTCGTGGGTGTAGCCCACGGAACCTGGCACTGTCGGGGGCTCCGATCCAACTTTCCCAAAAAATCATACGAATTGGTCCGTAACGAGCCCGCCAAGAGTCCCAGGTCACTCAGCGGTGCCGGAGGGCGCCTAGTAGGATTTTGTGGACCTAGGAACATGCGAGTTGGGCAGTTTTTGTGGGTGTTAGCCCATGAAATCTAGCATTGTCGGGGGATCCAGTCAAATTTCCTAGAAAAATTATACAAATGGGTGCGTAATAAGCCCGCAAGAGTCCCAGGTGGCCCAACGGCTCTAGAGGATGTCTGGTAAGATTTTATGGGTCAAAGAACTTGAAACAGGCGATTTGGGCTGTTTTTGTGGGTGTTAGCCCATGGAATTTGGCGCTGCCAAGGGCTCGGGGGCAAATTTCTCGAAAAATCATACTAGTGGGTCCTAACGAGCTCGCTAAGAGTCCCAGGTGGCCTGACGACGCCAGAGGACGCCTGGTAGGATTTTATAGTCCAAGGAACATAAAACAGGCGATTAGGATAGTTTTTCGTGCGTGTTAGCCCACAGAATGTTACGCTACCACGGGCTCCGACACAACTTCCCCAAAAAATAATGCGAGTGGGTCTATTATGAGCCCGCCAAGAGTGCCAAGTGGCCGAGCAGCACCGAAGGACGCTTGGTAGGATTTTATGGGTCAAGGAACGGGAAACGGGCAATTTGAGCAGTTTTTCATGGGTGTTAGCGCATGAAATCTGGCGCTGCCAAAGGCATAAGCGCAACTTTTCCAAAAAATCATACGAATGAGTCCGTAACGAGCTCACCAAGAGTCCCAAGTGGCCTGATGGTGCAGAAGGATGCCTGGTATAATTTTATGGTCCAAGGAAGCAGAAACAAACGACTTGGACATTTATTCGTGGGTGTTAGCCCAGGGAATTTGGCACTACTGGATGCTCCTGCACAACTTTCTTGAAAAATAATACAAGTAGGTTCGCAACGAGCCCGCGAATAGTCCTAGGTAGCCCGGCAGCACCGGAGAACGCTTGGTAGGATTTCGTGGGTCAAGGAACAAAAAACAAGCGAGTTGGGCAGTTTTTTCAAAAGTGTTAACCCACGAAATTTGGCGCTGCAGGGAGATCCTGCGCAACTTTCCCGAAAATTCATATGAGTGGTTCCGTAACGAACCTGTCAAGAGTCCTAGGTGGCCCGGCAGCGCCGAAGGATGCTTGGTAGGATCTTATGTGCCAGGGAACAGGAAATAAGTGATTGTGGCAGTTTTTTGAGGGATGTTAGCCCACAAAATCTGGTGCTGTCGTAGGCTCCGACGTAAATTTTTGAAAGGTCATATGAGTGGGTCCGTAATGAACCCGCTAAGAGTCCTAGGTGGCTTGACAGCGACGAAGGACGCTTGGTAAGATTTTATAGGCCAAGGAACAGAAAAAAAGCAAATTTGGCAGTTTTTGCAGGGTGTTAGACCACGAAATATGGCGCTGCCGAGGGCTCTATTGTAACTTTTTCAAAAAATCATACGAGAGGGTCCATAACAAGCCCGCCAAGAGTCCTAGGTGGCCCGACGGTGTCGGAGGACGCCCTGTAAGATTTCATGGGCCAAGGAACAGGAAACAAGCAATTTGGACAATTTTTCGAGGGTGTTAGCCCATGGAATCTGGCGCTGTCGTGGGCTCCAGTACAACTTTCTTGAAATATCATATGAGTGGGTCCGTAACGAACCCGCCAAAAGTCCAAGGAGCCCCAGTGGCGCCAGAGGACGTCTAGTAGGATTTTATGTGCCAAGGAACAGGAAACAAATGATTTTGACAGTTTTTCAAAGATGTTAGACTATGTAATCTGGTGCTGTCGTGGGCTCCAATTCAAATTTTTCGAAAAATCATACTAGTGGGTCAGTAACGAGCCTGCCAAAAGTTCCAGGTGGCCCGATGGGGGCGGACAACGCCCTGGTAGGATTTATGGACCAACAAACAGGAAACACGCGATTTGGACAGTTTTTTGTAGGTGTTAGCCCACGGAATCTAACGCTGCCGAGGGTGCTGGTGCAACTTTCCCAAAAAATCATACGAGTAGGTCCTTAAGAAGCCCGCCAAGAGTCATAGGTGGACCGGTGGTGCCGGAGGATGCCTAATAGGATTTTACAGGCAAAGGAATAGGAAACAGGCGATTTGGGCACGATTTGGGCAGTTTTTCGTGGGTGTTAGCCCACGGAATCCGGCGCAGCCAAGGGATCCGGCACAACTTTATAAACATCATACGTGTGGATCCGTAACAACCCAAAGTGTCCAGGTGGCCAAGCGGCGCCGAAGGACGCATGGTAGGATTTTTTATGGGCCAACGAACAGGAAACAGGCGATTTAGACAGTTTCTCGTGGGTGTTAGCCCACTGAACCTGGCGCTGTCGGAGGTTCTGATGTAATATTTTTGAAAAATCATATGAGTGGGTTCATAATGAGCCCACCAAGAGTCCCAGGTGGCCAGATGGCGCCGGAGGATGCCTGGTTCGATTTTATGGGCCCAGGAACGGAAACAGGCGACTTGAGTAGCTTTTCATTAGTGTTAGCCCACAGAATGTGGCGCTGCCGAGGGATTCGGCACAATTTTCCCAAAAAATAGTTCGAGTGGGTCTATAACGACCCCGCCAAGAGTTTCGGGTGACAAAACGGCACCGAAAGACGCCTGGTCAGATTTTCTAGGCCAAGGAAGGGGAGACGGGCAATTTGGAGTTTTTCGTGGATATTAGCCCATGGAATTTGGCGTTGCCAGGGGCTCTAACGCAACTTTCTCAAAAAATCATTTGAGTGGCTTCGTAACGAGCCACCAAGAGTCCAGGTGGCCCAGCGATGCGAGAGGACGACTGGTAGAATTTTATGGGCCAAACAATCAGAAATAAGCGATTTGGGTAGTTATTCATAGGTGTTAGCCCACGGAATTTGACGCTATTGGGGGCTGCGGCGCAACTTTCTTGTAAAATAATACGAGTGGATTCATAACGAGCCCACCAATAGTCTCAGGTGGCTTGGCAGCGTCGGAGGACGCCTGGTAGGATTTCTTGGGCCAAGAAACAAGAAATTGGTGATTTGGACAGTTTTCCGAGGGGGATAGCCCATGAAATCTTGCACTATCGAGGGATCTGGCACAACTTTCCTAAAAAATCATACGAGTTGGTCCATAATGAACTTGCCAAGAGTTCTAGGTATAAGATTTTATGTACCAAGGAACAGGAAACAGGCGATTTTGGCTGTTTTTCGAGGGTGTTAGACCACCGAATCTGGTGTTACCGTGCGCTCCGACGTAAATTTCTCAAAAAATCATGAGTGGCTCTGTAACGAACCCGCCAAGAGTTCAGGTGGACCGACGGCGGCAAAGGATGCTTGATAGGATTTTATGGGCTTACAAACAGGAAACAAGCTATTTATGCAGTGTTACTGGGTGTTAACCCACGGAATCTGGCATTGTCGAGGGTTTTGGCGCAACGTTTCTGAAAAATCATACAAGTCGGTCCATAACGAGCCCGCCAAGAGTCCCAGGTGGCACGGCGGCGCTGGAGAACGCCTGGTAGGATTTCATAGGCCAAGAAATAGGACACAAGCGATTTAGACAGTTTTTTAGGGTGTTAGCCCACGAAATTTAGCACTACCGTGGGCTTTAGCCCAACTTTTACGAAATATCATACGAGTGGGTCCATAATGAAAGAGTCCCAAGTGCCCCGGCGACGACGGAGGACGCCTAGTAGAATTTTATGTTCTAAGGAATATGAAACATGCGATTTGAGTAGTTTTTCGTGTGTTAGACCATGGAAGCCAGGGGCTTCAGGCAACTTCCCAAAACTTCATGCGAGTGGGTCCTTGACGAGCTAGCCAAGAGTCTCAGGTGGCCCGACGACGCGCGGAGGACGCCTGCTAGGATTTCATGGGCCAAGGATTAGGAAACAAGCGATTTGGGCAGTTTATCATGGGTGTTAGCCCATGGAATCTGGCGTTGTCGGGGCTCCGATGCAACTTTCTCGAAAAATCAAAAGAGTGGCTCCGTAACGAGCCCACCAAGAGTCCCAGATGGCCCGGCGGCGCCAGAGGATGACTTGTAAGATTTTTATGGGTCAAGGAACAAAAAGCAGGTGATTTAGGTAGTTTTTCGTGGATGTTAGCTCATGGAATCCGGCGTTGTCGGGGACTCCGATGCAACTTTCTCGAAAAATCATCGAGTGGGTCTGTAACGAGCCAGCCAGGTGTCTTAACAAGCCCAGCGACGCCGGAGGATGCCTGGTCGGATTTTTATAGGCCAAGAAAGGGAAAACAAGTTATTTCGACAGTTTTTCATTGATATTAGCTCATAGAATCCGGGGCTGTCGGGGGCTCGGCGCCAACTCTCTTGAATAATTATACAAGTGGGTCCGTAATAAGCTCGCCAAGAGTCTCAGGCGCCCGGGACCACGCCGGAGGATGACTGGTAAGATTTTATAGGCCAAGGAACAAGAAACAAGCAATTTCAGTAGTTTTTCGTGGGTATTAGCCCACGAAATTTGGAGTTGTCGGGGGCTCCAGGCAAACTTTCTCAAAAAATTACACGAATGGGTCCGTAACAAGCCCTCAAGAGTCCCAGGTGGTTCGGCGCCGCTGGAGGACGCCTTGTAGGATTTTATCGGCCAAAGAACCAAAAATGGACGATTTCGGTAGTTTTTGTTGGTGTTAGCCCATGGAATTTGGGGTTGCCAGGGGCTCGCAGCCTACTTATCCGAAAATTTATATGAGTGGTTCGCAACGAGCCTGCCAAGAATCCAAGGTGGTCCGGCGGCGCCGGAAGCCGCCTGGTAGGATTTTATGAGCCAAGGAATAACAAACAAGCGATTTCGATAGTTTTCTATGGGTGATAGCCCACAGAATCTGAGGTTGTCGAGGGCTCGAGGCAAACTTTCCCCATAAATTATACAAGTAGGTTCGTAACGAGTCCACCAAGAGTCTCAGGTGGTCCGGCGACGCCAGAGGATGCGTGGTAGGATTTTATGTGCCAAGGAACAGGAAACAAGTGATTTCGACAAATACCAACGGAATCTGGGGCTGCCGGGGGCACCGATTTTGGAGGTGCCGGGGCTCCAAGCCCATTTTTCTTAGTAAACTTTACGGAACCGTCTGTGACGAGCTCGCTAAGAGTTTTAATAGATTCGGTGCCCAAACATAAGGGAAAAGTGAACAACCACCAAAATCAAGAAGACAAAAGTGCATTGTTCCAAATCAATGCAATTGACGCAGAACATGAGATCTTATATAGCAGCTCCAGAAAGTTGGTGACAGAGAAAATTTTGCAATGCACAAATTAACTAGTATTATTTTTTATTATTTAGATGTTTATATTTAATAGGGTAATTTGATAAAATTTATTTTTGTATTATTTACTTTTTCTTAATATTTGTGCCAAATTAATAGTGTACAATTATTAGTGGACAGAAAAAGTATGATTTTTCAATTGTATATATAGAGAAATTTTATGACGTGATCTACACTAGAAAAAAGCTATACAACCAGAAAACAAATAGGATTATGTTAGTGAGTAAAGATACTACTCCCTTCATCCCAAAACTGTTCTTACGTTTCACTTACGAGTCAAATTTGACTAAACTTTTAAGTTAAATTAGATTATGTTAATTCAATATCGTAAAACTAAAATTTAGATATTCACAAGCTATATCAAAAATAGTAAGTTATAATACTTTTCATATAAATATGATGAAAAAATACATCTTCAAATATTTGAATAAATTCAATAATTCCGCTCTCGAAAAGTTAAACGTGATAAATAATTTGAAACCCCCATAAGTGGATAATCATTATCCTTTACCTCTTCAATAGGTTATATGGCAATATAATCATTATATTTTATCTTTACCTCTTATCATTATATCTTATCTTTTGCCTAAATGTATAAAAGTTGATATATCATATCATATGATAGGGCAAAAATAAAGTGTAGATTTAGGCTTAGATTTTCTTTTTTAAAGCATGGGAATTGACACATCCAATTGCCTTTATTCCTTTAAATTGGACTCCTTAAACCATACCTTCAACATGTCACAATTTCTTGGGATATTTGCCGCCTATACATATCCTTTTTAGTCATAGTTGGTGTATATCTCATGTATAATATGTTATAAATATATAATCAACATATACATAACATATACACACTAAATATATATTACGTAGTGATTATATTTACAATGGTGTATATTCCGTGTACAACATGTTATAAATATATAATCAACATATATATAACATATATACACTAAATATATACTAACTATGTAGTGAGTATATTTACAAAATATTTAGAATTAGTCTGGTTTTATGATGTAGACTACTTTATAATGTGAAAATTCTCAATTTGTCATTCACTGGACTTGACCTTAGAAATAAGAGAGGTTATGTATTAGGGTAGAAAGATAGTAGAGGTAAATTATTGTCTTGCTTTGTGATGATTTTTTTAGGCTTGTCATTGGCTTAGTCCTGCTATTATGACTGTGTTATTATTCTTCCATTATTTTGCTAATTCTATTATTTTTCTTGTACAATTGATTGCTCTTCATTTTAGCTGTATTTTATATCCATTGTTTCTTTGGAGCGGACACACTTGAATCGAGGAGAATTTTTCGAAAACAACCTCTCTATCTCCATGAGGCAGTGGTAAGATCTGATATGCTACCCTCCCCAAACCCTACTTTATAGGATTCCCTAGGTATGTTGTTTTAGGTGTGACAATTTTTTTGGTTAGTCGGAGTAACATGGCTAGAATCAGCAAACTCAAACACCATGAAGGACAGCAACTTCCTACAATTCACCTTAGCCAGGAGAATGAAGCAACCAAAAGGGAAAAGAGGTGCAGTCGAGGCTCAAAGAGGCTCGGACACCCGGTGCAAGTAAAAGAAAAAGGGCACCAAACTTAAGAAGACACATGCATTGTTCCAAACTAATGCAATCAACCAAGAACCATGAACATATATAGCAACTCCAGAAAGTTGGTAACACAGAGAAAACAGGCTTGCCGATTTAAAAACTAAAATAACAACTTTGCGCCCACAACAGAAAAAAGGAAAATGAGAAGAAAGTGTAGCTCATGAACAATGTTAGCGGAAACAAAGGCATCGAGAACCACCAAATTCGTTTCTCACTGGCATGATCAACAAACACCATTGAAGGCCAGTTTGTCAGTATTGACAATGTGCACACCCATCTTCACTATTCAAGAAAGCTTTCTCCATATCTGCATCATGGAAAGTCAGCTTGGTGATTACATATGTTGTTTAAAATAGTGCACAAAATATAATTTAAATATCTTTTTCCCTCGGATGGCACGAACGGAACATATTGTTCCAAATGGAAGTATTTCTTGCACAAAAGGTCTACGTGACGTAAACAGATCCAGTTCTTCTAGTATTATAGCTAATCGAAACGAATTTTGGAAAAAAAAATCAGCACAACTGAGAAAAAGCAAGATAAATATTTCTTTTTGAAAATCGTGGTGTCCGAGCTAAGCTTATATGCACCTCGACTAATTCCACAATATATATATCACCCCCACCAGCAACAATTATATGGGAAAGAAATCACACCAATGGTTTGTCTCAGCTAGCATTTAACCTGAAATCTCATAAATTTTAATCCACTTCACTGACCACTAGGTCACACCCTTGGGTGCAGTATTCATTTTCTTTTAAATTATATGTGCCGTTTCACAACATTACCATTTTTTACTTTCAGAAAGTTCTCCAAAAAGGAAAGAATTATTTTGATGGATTTTAGATATGTCTCATGTTGGCAAGTAACTTTTCAGCACAAGTATGAAGGATTTGACTCAATAGTCAGTTTCAAATTAGATATTCTCACACTTGTGTTTTCTTTCATGCCTGTCTTTTGTAGTGTAGAACGAAAAAAGAAGACTTATCAAAGAGGTTCCTGGGCCCTTGGCTAGAAACAAATATATATATATATATATATATATATATATATATATATATATATATCAAACAACAACATACCCCAGTGCCTCAAAAGGCTCCCGCTCATTGCGGGGTGAGGGGGGGTCGGATGTACGCAGCC
>JAPFFP010000070.1:4523414-4540255 GCA_026153255.1 Solanum medicagineum
GCTACTTCACAAAGGAAAGAAGCGCAGATAGTTTAAAGAGTCATTTTGCTTTATTCCATCATGCGCCAGAGCCAAAAAATAGTCAATCTTTGGCTCCATCCGAGATTGATGGAAAATAATTAATTAGCTAATATAGCTATATTAATTAATTAGCTAATATAGCTATAATTTGAATCAATTATGGCTCGCGACAAACATCTAGTTGTAATTATAGTTTGAATTTTGTATAATTTGTGTTTGTGCTTGATTATACAAAAATTGTTCGTGAACAAATTGTATAGCGAAATATACAAATACTGTGAATTGTATAGCAAATTAGACAAATGTGGTGCACAAATTGTATAACGAAATATACAAACGCTATACAAAAATTGTGACTTGTAGAGCTAATTATACTTACGTATACAAATGTTGCGAATATTATACAAACGTTGTTATAACTATAGTTACGAAATGTAATTACCTAAACTATAGCTATGAAGCGTAATTAAGGTATTTTTGAATGGCTATATGCGAAAATTTCTTTATTTTTTTGTTAATTATTTGATCTGATAAATATTAATTAAGAGTAGTAAAATTAGTTATGCTGAGACTATTTTCTATTATATATTTGATCTGTTATATTAATTAAGAATAATGAGAATTAATTATATTGGGATTATTTTCTAATTTATAACTATTTGATTTGGTGTACCGATTAAGAGTAGTTGCATTAGTTATGTTGAAACTATTTTCTATGAACTGACTGATTTAAGAGTGATTTTATCTTTATCCGTGTTTATTCATATGTAAATAGTTCATGTACTACTAATATCATGATTTATTATGTATTAATTATACACTTTATAATATTGAATAAAGTGTGTGTGTATATATATATATTAATGATATGTAGGCTAAATATTTTAACAACTGATTGAATAATATAATAACATATATGTTGTATATATTTCTTTTGAGATAGAAATATTAAAAACAATCATTTTATCTTTATAAAAATAAATTTTTATGTGCATTCTATCTTTTTAAATTTCACTTATAAAATTATATAGAATATATTATCGATATTAAATATATTTTCTATGGTTAATAATTTGGTTCAACTAATAAAAGATTTGGTTGAAGTTGTAGTGGTGTCACGTTTGACAGGTTTCATTCTCTCATTTGTGAATACTTTACCTACCATAAAAAATAGTCAAGAAAACCCATATGAAAAAGCAGGGCAGATTTACACCACAAGTTAAAATTTTCGCAAATTTTAATAATTTTGATTCAAACTTTATGTTTCGTAAAAAATTACTTTACAATAATAATAAATTTATTATAATTTTATAAATAAAATTTTAAGAGAGTAGATAAATCTTATTTTTATTTAAAAAATAATAAGAAGATTGCTTTTTATAAACCTTGATCAGAGGCGAATTTATACGCTAAAATATAAAGTTTGTTAACTTGTGATCTACTCATAAAATTTGATATTTTATGAACATATTTTTTAAAATTAACATTATATTATTTGATTACACTCTTATTACAAGAATGTTAAATGACGACACTTGATTTATTGTTGAGTTATATATCTAATGACTTGGGAATTAAATCTCACTTAATACATTTTTTCTTGTTTTATTTTTTAAAAATAGCAAATTATACCCCGAATTATTTAAAAGTGGTTAATTTATCCTTTGTCACGTTTTTAGCTTAAAAATACCTTTATTATTGTGTTTTGACTTAAAAATGTCTTTCAACTATTATAGTAGCTTAAAAATACCCTCATTATGAATGGTAGTTCCAAAACAAGGAAAATGAGTCAGCTCGGCTGTTGAACTACAATAAATTCAAATCATTTTCACATCTCCTTTTAACACACCCGAATCATCTTCTCACTTACCGCATCTTATCCTCCAAGGAAGCTACTCCTATCTTCTATCAAACATCTCCTTTCTTAATTTTGTCTCTTGCTATACCTACACATCTATCTCATCATCTTCATCTCTGACATTCTCATCTCCAATGTATGAGAGTTACTGACTAATTAATCAATACTCTGCCCCATAGAGTATAATCGGTATAACTATCACTTTATAGAACTTTGATGACATATTCTTGCACACAAAATACTGAATGTGATGAGCCTTCATTTCACACATCCCCCCCCCCCTCCCAATCTGCCCCATGCTGTTTTAATGTATAACATCTACACCAATTTCCTCGTTATCCTAAATTATTGACTTTAGGAACTTGAAACTCCATCGCTTAAGTATGACTTGTGTGTCAAGCCTCATGATCATGTTTATTTTAATAGTAACATCACTAAACTTATATTCCAGGTATTCAATTTGGTTCTTGCTCAACTTAAAACCCATTGATTCCAAGACCTTTATATCTTCAAACATCCACTGTCGTATTAACTCCACTTCACATCTCACCCAATACTGTGCAATTTGCAAATAAATGAACCATGACATTCAATATGTATAAACTACATATCCCCAACACATTTCTTATTTTATTCTGACATCCAATATGTATAAACTACATATCCCAAACACATTTCTTATTTTATTCTAATTCAATTCCTATAAATTTAAAATAATTCTAGATCTGCTTATATGAAAAAGGGTTGTAGTCAGGATCATTTAAAAGAGAATAAAGTGGTCTTGTACACTAAGGGACCATTTGGTTGGAAGTAAGTTATCCTATAATTAATTATTATCCTAAGAGAAGTAATTCATCATGTATATGAATAACTTATCACATCACTAAGATATAAATAGTGGACTAAATAACCTCATGACTCCTTAATATATAACTCAAACTAAATACAGAATAAAAATCGTACATTTTATCTTAAAGTTATTATACTTTATACGTCACATCAAATGAATCATAAAAATAATTAATGACCCTTTATAATCACCACTGCCCCCATATGAATATAATCGATATAATCACCACTTTATAAAATCTGTCTTTAAGTCGTGACGACATATTCTTGTCACACAAAATACTGAATATGAGCCTTTATCAAGCTCCTCTACCCGGTGCCGTTCTAATATAACATATAACATTTGCACCAATTTCCTCATTATCGTAAATTACTGACTATAGGAACTTAAATAATATGACTTGTGTGTTAAGCCCCATATTAACGATGTACATTTTATGAGTCACGTTATTAAACTTATTCTGTAAGTATTCAATTTCGATCTTGCTCAACTTGAAACTCTTTGACTTCAAGAGGATAAACTATCCCAAGATAAGTAATTTCATCATGTATATAAATAACTTATACCATCACTGAAATATAAAATAGTGAAATAAATAATCTCATGACTACTTAATTCTTCAAACTAAATACAAAATTAAATAATTATACATTTTATTTTAAATTTATTATATCTTATACCTCATGTCAAACGATTCGAAGAATTAATATTTTTAATTAAGTTGTTGCTTATCTTGATCTTCCTGTGATCCTAAACAAGTCGACAAGCTTTTTGACAAATAATAAATACCAAGACAATAGGGATAGCTCTTTTTCTTTCACTTTTAAAGCTTCCATCTTTTTAATTAATTTTGATGATTCAAATTTATAAATTTTAAAATTATAAATAAGGAATATTCATTATTCAAGTAACTCCTCTTATAAACATAAGAGTATCTCATAAATAAATTATTCTGAGATAAGTTATTGTGAAATAAATATGTATATGGTATAACTTATTTCATCATTAAAACATAAATAATAGAATAAATAATTCAATAACTATCTAATATTTTCAATCTAATATAAAATAAAATAAAATAATTTAATATTTTATTATGAAATTATTATACATTATACCTTACATTAACCAAGCAAATAAAAGATCATTTAAATCAATCATGAGCGGCAATGCAACTTGTGAGTTGTGACAAAAGAGTTGAACACTCAATATTTCATGTCCTTTGGCCATCAATAAAAGTTTAATGTATTTATCTTTATATTTTATATTAATAAATAAATGTTTGGCAGCTTATTATTATTTGCAAATGGTTAATTTGATAACTTATTGATAACTTCAATTATCAAAAGCATTTTATAATAAAATAATCTTTATAAAATAATTTTTAATTATTAAAATAACTAAAAAATTATTCTTTTATCATAAGTTTTACTTTTTCTAATTTTAAATAATTTCTAAAAAAATTAGAACGAAAAAACAGAGACTTTATATTTAGAACTATGTATTATAAAAAGGATACATGTGCGATCAATATTTTATTGAATATTTCTTTATTCAACCAAATATAGAAAAAGAAAAAGAGACGTGTTCAAACTTTCTACTATTCAATATCCAAAATCATAGGGGTCGTTTGGTAATACATATATCATAAACAAAGATTATTTTATTATGGAATATCTCACTAATTTATTTTAATGAGTATTTGACTATTATTTTCCAAAATCATCTGGTTGATCTCTGTATTTCATTTTAATTGAACTTATGAGATAATACATACATATTAAAAAAAAATAAATAAAAAATTTACATCATATTTTTTACTATTGTCTTTTATGAAATTATAAATATGTAGTGTAATTTATCTCCTAAAAAATATAAAACTTCAATAAATGAAAGGACAAATTTGAAAAAAACTTCAAACATTTATCTTGAACTTTGAACAATTTAACTATTTTAAACATTGAAAAAAAACTCAAAAATTAAATTATTGATCATCTTTATTTGTCTATTATACTATTTTTGGATGTTCAACAATTCTTGTTTACTTTATGAAATCAAGAGATAATTTTACACTTTAGTTCCTAATTTGCCTGTACCATTAATTATAGTCATTTCTTTATTATATTTTTCAAAACGTTGTATTTATTATATTCACGGGATAATTTTACCAAATTACCTCATTATTTACTAGTATTTTTTAATCTATGTATTAAATCAATAAGAAACAAGTAAAAATGAACGGAGAAAATATTTTGAGACAAAGAAAATAATACTTCAAGCTAAACGCGATATAAAATTAATCCTAAATTTGATTTGAAAATTATTATTTTTATAGTAGGTACCAAACGATGCCCTATTGTCCCTTTCAATGTTTTTGTCCTTTTTGAAAAGTACCCTTCATTTACTCCTATTGATAAGACAGCCTGCAGCTCAGCAGCAGCCACCCAAAAATCCTTTTTAAAAACCTTAATAATCTCACCTGAATTAATCAGAAATCCCCCAAAAAGATCAAGAAAAATCAAAACTTTCAAAACCCCTTTTCAGATTCCTACCCAAATTCCAAAGTTGAAGCAATCTTGAAATCAAAGATTTGATTTTTATCTAATTGAAATTGAGATTTTTGATTGTTGATTGTTGATTCTTGATTTTGATCAAAGCATCCATTATGGGGTTTGAAAAAGATAAAGCAAGTTCATCCTCTCATGTTCTGGAAATCCCAAGAGAAGATACACCTCTCTTAGCCAAGAATCATCATCTTTCTTCACCTTCAAAGACTTTTGCTAATGTTTTCATTGCCATTGTTGGAGCAGGGGTTCTTGGTCTTCCTTATACCTTCAAGAGAACAGGATGGGTAATGGGTGCTCTTATGTTATTCACAGTTGCATTTCTTACTTACCATTGTATGATGCTTCTTGTATATTCTAGAAGGAAAATTGAATCCCGTCTCAAGATTTGCCAAATTTCATCTTTTGGTGATTTGGGGTTTGCTGTTTGTGGATCTGTTGGTAGATTTGCTGTTGATACTATGATTGTCCTGTCACAAGCTGGTTTTTGTATCAGTTACATTATTTTCATAGGGAACACTTTAGCATATTGTTTTAATTACTCTAAAACCAATCCAAATCCCAAGATCTTGGGGTTTCCACCTAAAGCTGTGTATATTTGGAGCTGTTTTCCCTTTCAGTTGGGGTTGAATTCAATTCCTACTCTTACCCTTTTAGCCCCTTTGAGTATTTTTGCTGATGTTGTTGAATTAGGAGCTATGGGGATTGTAATGGTTGAAGATGTGATCATGTATCTTAAGAGTAGTCATGTTCTTGAAGCTTTTGGTGGATTTAGTGTGTTTTTCTATGGTCTTGGTGTGGCTGTTTATGCTTTTGAAGGTGTTGGAATGGTTTTGCCTTTGGAAGCTGAGACAAAAGATAAGGGGAAGTTTGGGAAAATCTTGGCTTTATCAATGGCTTTGATATCTTTAATGTATGGTGCGTTTGGGGTGTTGGGATATTTTGCTTTTGGTGAAGATACAAAGGATATAATTACCACTAATCTTGGACAAGGATTGCTTAGCAGCCTAGTTCAAATTGGTCTTTGCATAAATTTGTTCTTTACTTTCCCTCTGATGATGAATCCGGTATACGAAGTTGTGGAAAGGAGATTTTGTGAAGGGAGGTATTGTGTTTGGATAAGATGGATTATGGTTTTGGCAGTGACATTTGTGGCATTGTTAGTGCCTAATTTTGCTGATTTCTTGTCATTGGTTGGGAGCAGTGTGTGCATAATGCTTGGCTTTGTGTTGCCTGCTTTGTTTCATCTGATTGTTTTCAAAGATGAGCTAAGATGGCATGGTTTGGTTTGTGATGGTGCAATTATTATAATGGCTTCAGTTTTTTCAGTCTATGGAACCTACTCTTCCATGCTGGAGATATTTGGAACCAAGGAATAAATTGTTTGCACAATTTCAAAAGATGTTTAATCATGTATTATTATCCATCACAACTCTGAAGATAAGCATGTTTGTGCAAGAGTATTAGTAGAATGGGCAATCCCTCTGAAGTCTTCGTGTTGCATCCCTCATTCAGAAACAGTCTCTCTACTTCTCCGAGTTAGGAGTAAGGTTTGCATACATCAGACTCCACGTGCGGGGTTACACTATATATGTTATTGTGATTCTTGTTTTTCATCATGCATGATGGTTCAAGGGTATTTATTATCCCTACCATAAAAAGGTTGTCCATTTTTCTTTTTCTTCTATCTAAGGCCATTGATAATTGGCTTGGTACAATTATGGAGGTTGTGTTAAGGACATGATCTTGTCCCCTTAGCATTCATTACAAATGGTCATAATTTGTTCAAATGGCCATTTGCTTCTCTTCTGAGTACTATCTATAATAATACTACTATATTATGATTTGAGAGTTGTCTTAAATGTGTGAGTTTATTTTTAATAAGTAGACTCTTGATACAAATTTACTTGGGATTGAGCCATAGTCTTTTATTTGTTCTTTTGATGAAGTTGTGTGCCTCTTGGATAGTAGGGATGGATATATTTCACCTCGACTTGCTTGAGATTGATGCGCGTAATTGTTGTTGTAGTGAAGTTGGTGATCAGTTCTCGTCATTGGGGTTCTTTTTCGATAATGAAGTTTTGAGTCTTGGACAATGAGAATTCGCATGGTGGACTTTAATTTGTTTCGGATTGAGACATAGTTATTGTCATTCATATTCTCTCTAAAATAAGAATGGGTTTATTGTTGCTATCATGCAAGGAAAATGGTCTTTAGGTTTAACTTAACTCCAAATTCAGTTCATCGAGAATTGTTCAAGATCATATGAAGACGTAAGAATTCAGAATATATATTTACTAGGATGCCAACATTGATGATGTTGGCTAAAACAGCAGGTCATGATTATAACTACATTGCAAATGCTGGACTTTTTTTAAAAATAACAACTCTAAAAGTGGCTATTGGTAGCCTTGATTTACACAAATATGATCTTTCAATGCCACAAGTTTATATTTCTATGCCCTCATAACAAATAACTTTTTCGTGCAGAGCACAAATTTATACTTTTGTATCGTGATATTTCACGAGGTATGCCCGTATGTTCCATGCCTCCATTAGGCGTAAGTTCAATTTTCAAAGGACAAACACTAAAGACCAGACCATAAGGATAAAATGAGTCATTTTATGCTTAACCCTTTGGGATGGTTCAGTGGTTTGGGCTTGGAACTTCTATGTTAGAAGTCTTAAATTCGAAACCTCTTGCCAGCAAAAGCAGGAGATTTGCCTTCTCGATCGAGTTCGCCACATTGGACTTGCCTAGTGTGAGTTATCTCTCCTATGTGGTTTGCGAGCTATTGCATAGGAGCAGAGATTTACCCTATACGTAACCAAATGATAGTAAGTCAAGAAAAACCATCATGCTTACAATGGATTGATGGTGTATATGTTTATAATCCTCTTTAAGACACCCCAAAAAAAGTGCTTCTGCTTTAACATATCTACATCAGAAAGAATGTTACATTGAGATTAATGAAAGGAAAAGACATAATACACAAACTTTCCAACGACACCTCAACTCGTCTCCCATTGTGTCAATTGAACATTTCTACTAACAAAATGATTATCTAGACACCTCTAAAATTTATGTGTCATGTTAATGTCGAGTGTCCACAAGATACAAAGTGAGACAATTAGAGTGTTTAGTTAGTTGCCAATTGAGACCAAGTGGAGGTGTCTAGATACCTGTTGAGGCCACGTTTGAATGTTTATTTAAGTACTATGCCTTTTGATTTTGTTGCTTCTTCCTAAAACAATATAGCAGCATATTTATGTGCAAAACAAACATGCAAGCAGTTAAATATCAAGATATAAACGTTGATTGGAATGGAAGAGGCCATATATGTATAAAAAGAAAGAAGTAAGCAAAACGCGAAAGAAACTAACTCGGACTATAGTCCTATCATGGTAGCCGCCTCTCTTGAAACTAAAATGAGAAGACTGTGATTGCATCGACTTATTGTTTAACACAAGTGGATGCCTCAAGAGTTTGGCACTTCAATGTCGATGACCTCTCAACTTTAGGCTCGTTAATACCAGTAACTTTGTTGATCTTCTCAGTAGGTGACAATGAACTTTTGGAATTCATGTCCTTTTTGGGGTTCCCTTTATTTCTGAAACTGCAATTACTGAGAGGTAACTTTTTCTGCTTCATCCGCGCCTTCTTTTTGTCAACGGTACATAAATCATCTGGTGATTCTCCGAATTCCTCCTTTGAGATCATTGCTTTTGCTTTGCCATTTTCCATCTTTCTGTAGTCAGCCTTGCTGAAGTCTACTCTAGTTAGTTCCTTCTCCTGGCTAGGACCATTTGATGCCTTAATTCCAGCAATATCAAATCCATTGCTAGTAGAAGGTCGGTTTCCTTCCCTTGACATACTTACATTCTGAAGCTTAGCGTTTTCGGAAGGAAAAGAGCTTTTAAGCCTCTTATGTTTGTGATTTTTAGAGTTGGAGGTTGAGTTCTTTGTCCTACTTACCGTCCGAGCTAAATCTTCATCTGTTCTACGATCCTTAGTCACTTTACACTTATTATTATACAGCATCTCAACAGGAACATGCTTCTTCATCTTATTCTTCTTCGAGTGGTTGTCTGTATCCGTAACCACCTCAGAAATAGTAACAACCAACTCCATAGCACTCTTAGCAGCAGCCATGGCCTCTGCTGCTTTCGCAGCTTTCTCTTCAGCAACAGCTCTTGCAGCTTTTGCAAGCTCAACAGCTTTTAGAGCTGCCATTCTCGAGGCCTCGACAATCTCCTCAATGGAATGATTACAATCATCCGAGTGAAACTTCAACAAGTCATTAAGACGGATATCAAACTCCAATCCTGTGACATCATCAGTAGGAGAGGATGGAGTACATGGATAAACATCAAAAATCTGCTTTCTTAATCCTGCAAGAAGCCGTTTTCGAGGAGGCAAAAGCACATCTGAATCCAAGTGATCAACATCACATGTATTCCCTTTCATCGTTTTCTCTACATCTACACATAAGCTGATTGCTTCAACAATCCATTAAACTACAAAGAACAGTAAAGATAACACTTTTAGCATGAAGCATATGCCTACATAGTCTCTTTGGCCAAACTATAAAAGTTTGTTTTCTTCACCATAATTGGAAGAAAAGCAATTCATGTTTGGCTAATGAGTTTTGAGAAACACATTTTGCGAATAGCAAAGAAGTAATTTGTACTTGATCAGTGTTCCAGAAGTGCTTCTTGGGAAAGTTGCAATTTTTAGCTTCTGCTACTAATCAAAAGCACAAATTTTTTCCTAAAAGTTTGACTAAACGCCTTAACGTTATAAAATAAACACTCTTGGCTTCGCAAAAGATTGGTCAAACAGGCTATAGAACAACTCAATTTTACATTTTTTTAAGTTTTATAACCATGATGCCCAGAATAGCTTGTGCACCTCGACTAATTCCACGGCGAAACTTGCCACCTACCAACAACAAGTAGTACCACATAACTCTGTCCATCAAAGCTAGGAGCCTAGGACAGATAAGAAAAAAAATCACCTACCATGTTTTTGTCTATACTAGATTAGAAACCAGAGTTCGAACCTGAGACCTCGTGGTTTTCAACTCAGTCTATAGACCACCAATTTTACATTTCTGGCTTTTATTTCAAAACCCCACATCAGATTTTACAAAATCTTGACCTATGAACACCTTAAACACAACCACTTACCAAATTGAATCAAGATCAAACAACACAAGTACAAATTCAATGAAACCCCAAAAATAGCAAAACAGAACAGTAAAAACAAGAAACATTCAAACTTTTTTGGATATATAAAAGGAAGCCAAAAATTAAATGCAATGTGAGATTCATAGAAGGGGGAAAAAATACCTGATCTTGTCATCTTAGAGAATACAAAAAAGTTGAATTTAGGGTTTTTAGAGAAGAGGTGAAGGGGTACAAATGAGGAAGATCATAATGTGCTGAAAAAAAAAAAGGTTCAAATTTATTTTTATTTTTTTATAAAAACACATCTAAACTATGGCGTTTACTTATTTAAATGACGTAATATATAAATATTTATTTAATTTGGTCTCGACCGATGACTCTATCTTTCTTGCATAAATAATACATTTAAATTGTATAAGATTGAACAAGTAAATACGCATATTTCATGCGGCATAATATAAGTACGCCACCTAGTAGAATGTTGTGTAGGGCGTGAACTGTCATGCATCAAAAGGATGTGAGTGTATACTTGCTTAATTATATACAAATTTAAATATCTATTTTTACATATCCAAAGTTGGCTGACATAGAAATCGAATGCAGCCATGTTAATTGAAGAGTACATTTATGTACTATACTTATTTAAATTGTGAGGTATATTTCTTGTATTATTTTTGTACTAATTACAAGACAAGAAATTAAATTAAAACACAATAATAACAAATGTATACTCAGTGAAACCTTACAAAATGAAATCTGATTCTTTTAAGACACAAACGATCGAATCCTAGTTCTCTCTCTAACCTTTTATCTTTCTTCTCATTGTTACTTCCTCTGTCTCATATTAATTGAATTTGTGAAGTAATGCACACATATTAAGAAAAACGTTCAAAGACAAACTTTACATCATACTTTCCACTATTACCCTTTGTAAAATCATAAATATATAGTGTAATTTATTTCTTAAAAAATATAAAAGTTCAATTAATGAAGGGCAAATATGGAAAAAGTTTCAAACATTCATCTTGAACTTCGAAAAATTCAACTATTTTGAACCTTAAAAAAAACCTCAAAAATTTAATTAATTTGAGACGGAGGGAGTACAATTTATGGGCTCAAAATAAAAAAATAAAAACTTAGATAAAAAATCATGTTCATCACTCTTTTTGGGCGTAATACATAAATACTCTATCAACTTAGCTTCGACTGATATTTACGTCATCCAACTTTCAATATGTATAAGTAGATACTTAAACTATCTAAAAGTTGAATAAGTAGAGACACACATCCTATTTGGCGTCTTTATGTGGCAATTTACGACCTACATGACGTCCTCCGCATAGTATGTCACATAGGACATGTATGTTTTCTTGTTTAATTTTTTGGATAGTAAGTGTCTATTTATGCACATTCAAAATTACAGGACATAAATGTAAAAACAAGATAAGTTAAAAATATATTTATTTATTAGTCACAGATAATATTTGGAATTATATATGAATAAAGTTTATGAAAAATTATTTAGTTTTAGTCTCTCTCTTTTTTTTTTTGAATTTCAGCGTTAAATGTTTAAAGATAAGTTATTATTTTATGACTTTTGCTGTATATGATTAAAACTCAAAATTTTTATTAAATAAATTTTGCTCCAATTTCAATATTATGTGCATCAACTTCGTATAGAAATAACTAATTTACAAAAGATAACGATATGATTGGTCCAAAGTATCAGAGAAGATAATGTTGAAATATATAATGATAGAAAGGTACTTTTAGGGACCTTTTTAATTTTGGAAAAAAATTATTTTGAGATTATTATTCCACGTTCATTTGTGATAGATAATATCAAAATTTTGATCAAATATATTAGCTAATATTAATAACCAAATTTTCTTTCTGTCCCATTTTAAATTATTATAGTTGTTATTATTAGGGTCAAACTATATAAACTTTGATTAATATTTTAAAACGTATTTTTCCATCATATTGAAAAACGTTGAACTATTTCCATCAATCTCGGATTTTGAGGCACTGGGGTATGTTGTTGTTGTTGTTGTTGTTGTATTGAAAAACGTTGAACTCAATAATATTTTTTCGTATAGTTTTTGAATATTTTAATTTTAATTTTAAAATATTAAATTAATTTAATTTAATTTAACTTTAAAAATTAGTCAAATTAACTTTTGAAAAATACAACATGATAACTAAAAAAAGACGGAGGGAGTATTGGATAAACATAATCCAAACTTTATACGTAGGATTAACAAAACCACCAACTCTTATTTGTATAAAATAATTCATATTGCAAAAAATTATATATATATATTTTTTGTTAACAATATCTCTTTTCAACCAATCCTCATATATATTTTCCCTAACTTACGTAGACAACAAATTAGGTACTCCATGTTGATTTTAATATATATTTGCCTGAACTAACTTGTATTATGTCACATATGTGTTTACTTGTTTAACTTTATACAAGTATCAGTATCTATTTATGTATATTCAAAGGTAGATACCAGATGAAACTAAGTTACATACAGATGTAGGGCTTGGTGGAACCTCAGTGGAATTCTCCTAGGATCATACAAAGAATAAGTTTTTAGTGACCATCGATGAAATTAAACTGCATATTTAAGATCAAAATTTTTCGAGTTAATGGTCAAAAACACACCTGAAGTATAACATTTTGGCGAGTTTCCTGCCTGAACTATTAGTTGTTCGCTTTTTAAGCCTGAACTATCACCAACTATTTTATTAAAATACACCTCAACTATCCGTTGTTACCTTTTCCTACTTGAACGATGGTGATATTTTAAGTAGCAAAAGTGAACGTGTTTTGATAAATAGCTAGTGATAGTTCAGGTAGAAAAAGCGAACACCTAATAGTTCAGGTAGGAAACTCGCGAAAACTAGATACTTCAGGTGTGTATTCTTCCAAGTCAAGTTCCGCTGATCAAAGTTTTATCTCTCACATATTTGAAACAATGTTCATGCTTAAATATACTTAAATACAAACTTCGAAAGTGAAAAGTGAATTGAAAAACGATATACAACCTATGGTTGCATATCTATCATATATATATATATATATACAAGAGAAAAGATTGAACATATTTATGGTTGCATATCATTGATCATTTCATGAATAAGATCACCAAGAATCTGATATTCAACTTCTTTTCCTAGAGCATTAACATCTTCATCAACAAACTCGTCCCAACGAGTGCAATGCAATTCTCGGGCTAATACATTTTCGAGGGATAGAGATGACATATCTGAGGAAACTCGCGCAATTTCCAATACATGTTCTAATAACTTCTTTCCTCGTGGAGCTCGTGTATCAGGACTAATAGTCCTTTGCATAGAAGTGCTTCCGAGTATGTCTGGAAGCACTTCATTCAAGAAATCACACATCAAGTTGTGATTTAACTTGTTGAATTGATGATCAATGCTTGATCCTTCTTCGTCGTTGTTTATGATCTTTTGTCTCTGACAAGACTCTTCGACTTCTTCAAAGACTTGGTTGCTGATGGACTTTCCTAGTGGATCCCATTTTGATAGATACTTTTCGTATGAACCATCATATAAACCAGAAGCAACAAGCAGATCTTTAATGAATGCTTCAGCTGGATCCTCTATCTTCATTACAATCTCCTCTTCAATAGGCTGCTCGTCGATGAATGTCTCCTCTGAGTCACAAGTTTCTAGCTGATTCAATTGCCTCCTTAGCTCTGTGTCATCGAAAGTTTTAACAATCAGCATCGCATCATATAGAAACAACTTCTTTTATCATCTGTACCAAAGTTCAAGTCGAGTTTCCTTAGTGTTCCTCAAGTCTAGTTTCCCTATTTCTAGAGGAAGAAAGACGCTTACTGAATGTAAAGGAAAAATCTTTAGTTTAAGACCACAGGATTCAAAAGTCGTCTTTACTTTCTTAAACTCTGTATCAAGTCAAAACAAGAAAAACAACTTCAAATGGAGGGAATAGTTGAAGTTTTCTCGTTATGACAAGATTCGATTGTGTAAGTCCATCTCACATCACATTGTAACAGCGCGTAAACTACAAATTTAACGGAAAATTCAACATAAGTTTTTACTCGTACCGTTCAGATTAGAGCTGATCTCTTTGAAAACATGAGGTATCTCATTATCATCCAGTGGACTTACATCTGAAATTGATGATGATGATGATGGGCTAAAATAATCTGTTTGCCTCCAACATTCTTCATTGTTTGTGCTACATACAGATGCAGGGCTTGGTGGAACCTCAGTGGAATTCTCCTAGGATCATACAAAGAATAAGTTTTTAATGACCATCGACGAAATTAAACTGCATATTTAAGATCAAAATTTTTCGAGTTAATGGTCAAAAACACACCTGAAGGATAACATTTTGGCGAGTTTCCTGCCTGAACTATTAGTTGTTCGCTTTTTCAGCCTAAACTATCACCAACTATTTTATCAAAATACACCTCAACTATCCGTTGTTACCTTTTCCTACTTGAACGATGGTGATATTTTAAGTAGCAAAAGTGAACGTGTTTTGATAAATAGCTAGTGATAGTTCAGGTAGAAAAAGCGAACACCTAATAGTTCAGGTAGGAAACTCGCGAAAACTATATACTTCAGGTGTGTTTTTGACTATTATCTGAATAGTTTCAATAGTCGAAAAGAGAAGACACGTGAAGTTTCTTACTTTTCTCGCGTAAATTTGGGATGCAACTGTTTGTGTGCTGTGGAGATCTTTCAGGTGAATTTGTTTGTTTCCATGTGATTCATCCAAAGATTGAATTTTTCTACCAAAGAGCTTTCCTCTAAGTACAAAACTATACTTAAAGCTGGAAACTTTTTCCTTAAGGTTGAACATCTCTTTACGCCATTTCTTGACGTTCACTGTGACCTCCTCGATAGCCTCGTGTTTTCTCCTAATATGAGCCCCTGTGAACACATCTCGATCCTCCAGGAGAAGTTTTCCAAATGATGATCGTGATACGGGAGCTGACAAGGATCTAACCAGGTTCCTATGAAATAGTTTCTGGTCTAGCATAACATCATTACCAAGTTCCTGTCTGGAATATCTGCTCCGCGTGTCTGATTCGTCTTTCATATCATCCCCGTGGCACACTTCATCTGAAGAATGTCTGATTAGTTCAGCTCTGCTCTTTTCTCTATTCTGTCTTACTGATCTGGAGCTTACACGACTATGTTTGTCGATATCATGAGATGATTCATCATCCCTCAGGACATTCCTCAACCTTTCTGTCAAAATTCTTCTTGCATCTCTATTAGTGAACTCGGAAGAACCAGCCTCATCATGTTGTCTATAAGACCACATTGATTCTGATCGGTGTAGAGTCGTCCCAATGTCCCTAGTAACGCTCTCTCGCGCCTGTTTTGCAATACATTGAGCTATTCTCTTTGCATCTGATGGCTTGCCAGTTGTTTTTCGGAAACTCTTCTCTTGCAATTCAAATTTTAGTCTTTCCTTGACCTCCTGAAGAAATTCTTCTATACTACTCCCATCTTCGGATATTCTAGGAGAGTTATCCCAGGATTCTCCATTTTTATCCATCCTGTTGGAAACAGGCCTCAAAATTACAATCTTTGCAGGAGTAGAATCCGACTTAAAGTTCAATGCACAATTAGTCTTATTTCGTGCAGCTGAAAGAAAATCATTTTTATCTTTCTGAATCTTCGGAATACCTCTTTCGTGTATATTTTCTGTCGCAGCATGTCCTTTAAGCTCTACAGATCTCTCAGTAACCATCTCTCTCATTGAGTTCAGGTGTCGTTGTGCCATCCGTTGATCCATGTTGGTGCTCAGTTCATCAAACTTTGAGCATTCCTTGAACCTTGCTGATTGATATGCTTCAAACTCTTTCTTAAACTTTTGTAGCTCCTCTTCTTGTGGATGTTCTCGGGGTTTAAGTTCGTTGAACTTCAGGCTATTACTACTCCGTCTATCAAAGGAATCAAAAACTGTTTGCCTCGAGGAAACCTTTCTCCACCTCTCCTCGTCTACTGATAACGTTTCCAGGCCCATCAGACGGGCTACAACGCTAGGTGCATTCTGTCCTGTGTTTGGTCTGTTAGCTAATTCTTCCCTTATCAGTTTCTTCATTGGAGCCTCATTCACATAGCAGTTCTTCTCTGGCCAGTCATTTGTCATGTGATAAGTACACTGAATTTAAGTAACTAAATGAGTTAAACTGCGAAAACGCTAGCAAATAAGAATCAAATTTTCATTCAGAGACGGATTTCACTCTCACGACGTGTCAAAGAAATAACTATGTTGAGTAGCAAAAACGGAAGCAACACCAGAAGGAAGGTAAACCAAATGATACGTAGAAGCTTG
>JAPFFP010000070.1:4546748-4560911 GCA_026153255.1 Solanum medicagineum
TCGATGCCCCTGTTAGGAGGTGCGAGAGGTTGGTGGTGGGAGCGACTCGGAGGGGTAGAGGTAGACCGAAAAAGTACCGGAGGGAGGTGATCAGACAGGACATGGCGGAACTCGACCTCACTGAGGACATGGCCTTAGATAGAAAGAAATGGAGGTCGCGGATTAGACTAGCAGGCTAAGTTCCTCTTTCGCTTCTTCTTAGTCTTCTCCTCCGTGTTATTATTATTATTATTAGTATTTGTATTTGTATTATTTGCAATATTACTAATCCTTTTTCTTTTCTTTATCTGACATATATATATATGTGTGTGTTAGCTTTATCATATTTAAATATATTCATGTGATATTCTTTGTTAGTCGCACCTGCTGTTCCCTTCCCCTACATTTCATTTTGTCATATCTAGTTTTTCTGCTTATGGGTTTTGAGCTGAGGGTTTTAGGAAACAGCCTCTCTACTTATATGAGGTAGCGGTAAGGTCTGCGTACAAACTACCCTCCCCAGACCCCACTTGTGGGATTTCACTGTGTATGTTGTTGTTGTTGTTGGTTAAGGAAGTCTTGATCAAGGTTGTGTTTGGTATGAAGAAAAATAAACAATTTAAGGACTTTAACAGAGCACTACTAGGCAAGAAACAAGTGGAAAATTGAAAATAAGGACCAGGCATTATTGATGGAGGGTGGAGGATTGACAACACTTTACCTTATGGACAGATGCTACAGAAGAGCATCATGAAGGGAAGAACAAATAAATTCTTTGAACATTCAGAAAGAGAAGAAGCAGATGTAGAGCTTGGAAACTAGCACCCTAATATTTGCGTGCATAAGAGACGATGGGAATGAGATTTTATTTGTTTTTTCTTATAATGGTGTTGTTCAGACCAACTTGCGAGGAACTCGATTATACCACCGGATACCTGCTACCTCCACCAGCACAAGTACCAAGTAACTTATCCATCAAGACTTAGGCAGATGGAATATGAGATCTTTGGCCTCACTTCATTAACTACTAGCTACACCGAGTGGCGAAACTAGGATTTTTTACTAAGAGGGTTCAAAATCTAAAGAAGCAGACATACGAACTAGTCGAAGGGAGTTCAACATCTACCAAATATACATAAAATTATTTTAATCATATATAAATGGTATAATTTTTGGCCGAAGGGGTTCAGACGAACCCCCTAACTATGAGGTAGCTCCGCCCCTGGCTACACCCTTGAATGCGGGAATATGAGAGCTTAGGGGGGGGTGAATATGACTTCGTACAAATTGGTGTATGCCTTTTATTTTTTAATTAACATTTGGACACCGATGAAATTCATGCTAGTAGGTGCCTTAAGACTCCATACTCTTCTATAGGTTCTCCATTTTTTTCTATACTTTTTAGTGTTTTCATATGGTCTTCTCCACATCACTAAATTGTTAGTTCATCAGAAGAAAGTGCTACGGACACGTCACATTCCAAAGTCTCAACGTGATATCAAAACCAAGGTTTCTTTTTCTTCCTCTATTGAGTTCAATCCCCACAATCTTCCCTTGTCTCCTACACAACTTTCCAACATCAAAGGCTTGTACCAATTGAATTTACCTACCCACATATCTCACTGAAAAGCTTTTCTCATTATACTAAAAATTTATTACCTATTTTGTTCACTACACTAGAAAGTCAATATTACATCTTCTTGGTGGATGCTTCCATTCCATGCCCATCATCCACTCATGATAAGTATTTCTGGACTCGGTATGGCATTTCACACTTGACTGGATTAACACTAGTCTCCCGATCCTTGTTCTTAACTGCCCTGTGAAACCTTCGAAGGATTGAAAAAACAGTCACCGAAGATGTTGTGACTCTAAACCATGAAATGATCACACCTCTCTCATCACACTTCTGTTTCCAGGCTTAATGCCTGGTCACAACCATCATTCCTAATCTGGCAGCCTCTACTGCTAACTGACTGAACACATATCAGTACTACTACTTTGATTACTTCTCTCCTGAAGTGGCTTATTAGCATATACTCTCACAGAAAATGGACTTTCTATATCCTCTCATAACTTTTCTTCTAACAATCCATTATCCAAGATTCAAACTGCAGAAGGGTCAAGGAAAGAATAACAAGGTTAGTGTGGCAGGAATCAATAACAATATTCTCCTAATGCTTCTTAGAACCTTTTTTCACCATTGTTTTGTTATACAAGAACATGTTCACCTTCTAGTGATGATGCTATTGGCCGTTCATACTTCAACCTCAGAAAACAGTACCAATCTCTTTCCATTTTAACCATATTGCTTTGAATGTCGGAACACATTTAATCATGCTTTTTATGTCCAATCTCTAGCCTAAGTCTTATTGAAGTCATGAGTTTTGAGGAGGCTCAACAACCTGTTTGTTACCAACAAGTTCCAGTCTTCACTCCTCACTTAGCTAATAGCCGGCTATTTCATCATTTACCTCTCATTACAGCAGTTCATCTCACGTCAAGAACAGCAACAGTAACCTTCTCCAATTGTCTCCACAAACACTTCTATATCTTTCTTTCTTTTTTTCAACCGACAAATTTCCTGTTTCAGCTATGTAACTTAAAGATAATAAGGTCAACCCTCCACCCATCTTCACATAAATACCTGACTTGGCTCAACAGCAAGCATTTTGAGCTCAAATGGTTATTTACCAATCCACTCAAAAGTAAAATACCAAAACAAATAGAGCAAAAGAAGAAAGCTTCACCTCGAGATTTTGTTAGAAGCAAGAAGCCCTTCACGTCCATCAAGCGTCACAACCTTAAATCCTATCCTCTCAGATCCTTCTCTAATCTCACCTTCATCAAACTCAGATTAAAATATTAGAATTTTCCACAATCCAAACAAGCATTTGCAGTTTATGGGTTCTGGAATTCTTTCTAAACTAATAATTTGCATATATACTCAATCCACCAAAGCAACTACAGAACTTGTAATCAAAGGGCTCAGCCACCCCAAATCAGTGTCGAAGTTAGAATTTTCACTAGTGCAAAATATGAAGTAAACATACAAAAAGGCCAAAAGGGTTCAACAAAAAAGTAATTTTAACCATATATAAACAGCATAATTTTAACCATATATAAACAGCATAACTTTCCGATTACCCCCTCGATGGTACCTGACTCCACCATACCCCAAATAGACCGAATAAAGAAGAAGGGATACAGAGAAATTATACATACGAGTGTAGAATCCTTGAACTTTCAAATTGGGATTTGAACTTCTGAGATTTTCGAGTACTCTGATTATCAAAGTTGTCTTACCAATACCCTGAAAAAAAACAAAGAAAAACAATGACCAAATCAATTTCAAATTTTTTCTACACTAAGAAAGATTGGTCTCACAATTAGTGCATTGAAAGTGAGGGGGAAAAGGGGAGATCGAAAGGGAGAAAGAGAGAGCATACAGCAGGGCCGGTGACAAGGAAGCATTTTCCGGGAGCTGCCATTTTCTCGACGGAGTTCTTTTCTTACTCGCCGGAAATCTATGTTACCTATTGTTTTATATAATGTTTGTCTGGATAGATTTTTTACTTTAATTATTATTTAATAATTTAAATTTATCATTTATTATATTTTTTCATAGCATCTATCACATAATTCAAATGATGGTGTATCACATTATGTAACAAGGAAAAATAATACATCCATTCAAATATTATATTCATTGAAATAATACAGTACAATACGATATACTACATTAAAACACAATATAATATATTATGAAACAATACGTAACAATTATTCAAACAAAGTATTGTACTGGACTCAGCACTAGAAACCAATAACACGCAAGGCTCAAATTCATGGAATGGACTCTCGGCATTCATTGAAAGCTCCAAACACACAAATCATATATGCTACCCATTAAATTTGACGTTTCAAACTTAAGGGAACCACTGAAAATTCGATCTGGGGCCTTCTCAATCCGAAATTTGATTTGTCACAATGAAACTAGTCAGGGACACAAAAAGATTAAGATGCCCTCGAGACTTCCGAATAATATGAGAAGTTGCTTCTAGGCCTAAAATCACCTCTTAAAGCCAACAAAATCACGAGGAATTCAATCCGAACCTCCAAACTTGAAATATTGACCAAGTCAAACTTACTTCATATTAAACCAAACTTTCTAACTTGGGACCTTCAATCTCACGAGACATCTCAGAATGAATTCGAAAACAAGGACACTCTTAGACCAATTTTTGTGTTTCAGAACCGATGGAACTGATAGAATTCTATTCCAACATCAGTAGCTCTGATTGGTAAAAACTACATTTGAGCAACTTAAACTTTTTGAAATTCAAAAATTCACTCATTTTTAAATCTTTCAACAAATTTCCAAAGATAGTCATATGAACTAATCCAATATCACTCGAGACAACTAAATGAAAGGAGTAAAATGATAATTTTTTAAATATTTTAAAAAATAATCGATGAGGTCATTACATGAACTTTAACCCTCAAATCAAAATTTTCAAATAAAATAAATTTCGAATAAAACTTTAAAAACTCAATTTTCAAATTCAAACTCCATGGGAATATAATGACCAACCAAATGAGTTGGATCTGAAATTTTCAACACCACCAAATTATTAAAAAAAAGTGATTTGCTTGCAATTGATAATTAAAATATTATTTTTATCTATCCTATGTTAATCAATACAAAAATATTATTATTAGTATATCAATCAATACAGATAAGATAAAACTCATCTAAGATGATTTATTACTTTAAATTTCCAATTTTCAAGAAACAAATAACATGACATTAGAAATGCACGACACTCCCTTTTAGAAAATTTACATATAGATACTTGAATAAGCAATGTTTTTCACACATATTGAAAAAGTGAATCTAATAACAGTTATTAAATATTACGTCACTCAGTAATAAAAGACATTTTAAAATACTAAATAATTTCATCAAGAATAAACAAAATATAGATGCTCAGATATTTTTCACAATCTAGAAAAAGAAGGTAATGATATTTGATCCTAACATTAAAAAAAATATATATATCTAAATCAGAATCTAACTTAAAACAACTCTACAAATGATAATCATACCAACAAGCTACACAATCATAGCAAGAAACTAAAAGTTTCATAATTAATACATAACCTAAAAATTCTTTTAAATTCGAAATAGTATTATTCATTATTCAAACCTCGATATTTCCATTTTCTTCGTCAACCTTGGACTTTGACTTCACTAGCCTATACAGCAAATTAGAGGTGTCAAATGAGCGGATTGGGTTAAAAGAGAAACTGAATTGAGTTATGACCCGTCCAAATTTACTTTGGGCTCAAATAGATTGGGTCATGACGCGCTCAATTGAAGCTTCTTTTAGAATGGGTGGGTCAAAATCGACTAAATGTGTCAAAATGAACCCAAATATAGTTAACAAAAAAATTACTCACAGTTATCATAGATTTGTTTTCAGGATGCTCTTCCTTGTATTGTTTCCTGTAGTCCTCCCTTTATACATCAAGTCACACAAAAAAAAAAAAAAATAGTTAGGCAAACATATGATATGTATTTACATTATACAATTATAGTTTGAAAAAATTATAATTTATAGATATAGTTAGGGTTTTGTTGTTATTTTCTCTCTCGTCTCTTCCTCTCTCTCTCACGTCTCTCCCCTCTCTCTCTCTACAATTTCTTACAGATATATAATTACAATTGTATATCACCTGTATATATACAATTATTTTGACAGATATACATATACAATTCGTCTCTCTCCTCCCTCTCTCGACCTCGCTCGCCTCGCTCCTCCCTCTCCCAATCTCGTTTGCCAGATATACAAATATATATGTATATTAATTACACACATACAATTCATCTCTCCTCTCTCTCCGATCTCGCTCTCTTCTCTCCTTCCCTGCATGTCACATAGCCGAGGTTATAATGTGTAATTATGTAAAATATAGCTATTTGATCATATTAAGTTTCAATGTAGGCTATTTATGAAAATTCACCCCCAAAGAATTATTTAAATCAGAAATTTTCAAAGCAAAAAGTTTCACAAAAACTAAGATCAAAGTTCAGATGTGTACATGAAAACAAAGAAAGGACTTGCTGGCCTCTTGGGCTTGTTTGGATCCTTGGAAGCTCTTTTCTTCGCTCTGAGCCTATAATAATCCAGTAACAAACAAATCGAAATTCAAAATAAATTCAACATTATAATACATTGATAATATTTAAAACGGAAATAGTTTTAAAATATTCTTCAACTATATGAATTGGTACAAGAATACCATTCGTCTATCTGTTTGTCTGAAAAGACGATTTTAACCTTATTGTATAAAAAGGAGAATTGATCGTGAAATTTGAGAGATATCCGATAAAGATGGAATGTGATACTTGGTTAGTGCGTATAGGGTTATTAATATTTTTTAAATTTTGTATTTTTTTTCTTTAATTGTTTGAGCATGAATATCGATCCTTGGATTGTGTAGCGTGGATACGTTGGGAAATTTGATAAGTTATGCTTGTTTTCGTAATTTGAGGTGCATTGACTTATAATTTTGAGGTGAAAATTTGATTTTAATCTTATTGTATAAAAAAGGGAAGTTGATTGTGAAATTCAAGAGATATTCGATAAAGATGGAATATGATACTTGGATAGTGCGTATAGGATTATTTTGGTCATTTTATTAGATGAAATATTCTCTTTTCTGGTTTGATTTTTTTTTCTCTTTTGATCTCTTTATATGATTTATTTTTCCAATCTTAAATCTTGTTAGTTTATTTATAATTGAAAAAATGGTAAATAAATATAACTATGTTTTATATAACAAAAATAAATAGCTCCTATTTTTTTTTAAATAAAAATAGCAAATTGAACACTAAACAATTTTTTTTCTTTTTGATGTTCCTTCAAATTTCAATCTTTCAATTCAACTCGAAGCTTTCTCGTTTTGTCATAATTATCTCATTAATGAAACAATTTACAATAACTACTTCGAATAATTTTTTCAATAAAATAAGTGAAATTTTTTCACTTTTTGTCAGTAGTATGTTCTTTAATAAAATTTAAATAGTCATTTATCTACTCTTTATTGTTATTTTCTCTTTATTTCAAGCCAATTTTATGAATATTTAATTTGATATCATTTAATACTTGATATATTTCATAAACCGCGACTAATAAATTATTGATGTTGATATTAATTTTAACTTTTATTTGCACTTTATTAATATATGGGATAATATATGAGAAAACTAAGTTTATGCTCCTTTGAAACACATTATTTATATTCATATATTCCTCTACATTTTATGCTCCTTACTATTAAAATTTGCGCGCTAACGTCATGCTGACGTCAACATCCACCTTGTGTAATATACCAATAGAGTATACATATACCAATATATCATAAAGGATTAATCTCAGTCCTACATGATACCGATATGGTATCAATATACCGATAGAGTATCATAAGAATATATTGTCTACTAATTTAGAGTTTAATAAATAATTTTGTAACTTTAATAATTTTCTCTTTCTATACGATACCGATATGGTATAAATATACTGACGGAGTATTACAACAAATATATTTTCTACTAATTTAGAGTTTAATAATTTTTTTATTTGTTTCTTATTTTATTTCTTAAAAAAAATGTAATCCTATATGATACCAATTGGGTATCAATATACTGCTAGAGTATCACAGAGGATTAGTCTCATTCTATATGATACTGGTATGGTATATATATACCGCCAGAGTATCACAATGGATTATTTCATAGTATTCGTGTTGACATCATGCTGACGTCAAGGCGAAATATAAAAGGCGAATAGGATAAGAAGATAAATAGTTTGGATCATGGATCTGTTAAAGGTAAATAATTTTAATTGAATCTATTAAGCGTAAATAATTTCACATTAGGTTTATTTTGTGTATTTCCTCCGTAATATATTTTGTTATGTGTACACATGTTGTCAAGATGCTTTCTATTTTTTAGGTCATTAATAATAACAATAATAGTGATAATTGTGATTATCTACTTGATAGAAAAAGTGTGTGTATATCAATTTTTGAGTAGTATATTATATTACGTTTCATACATATACTATATATGTATTGTCAAATTATTACCGTCCTCATCATCAATCATCATCATTAGTTATTTCTATTATCCATCAAAATTATTGTTATCATCTTTAACAACTATTCATGATACAATCATTAGCCAATAATCTTCCCATTAGTATCTATAATTACCATCTTTAGTCTCCACTATAAACTTTCATTGTTATCAGAGGCGAGTTTAGAAATTCAAGAACATGGGTGCTCCAATACTTTATTTTTAAAAAAGAGAAAAAATGGTGTTGTTGGCTAGGAATGAACCCCCAACCTTCATGCTAATAAAGATCCCTTGGGCCAATGAACCAACTTATCATTTTGAGAATGGGTTCCTTTAGCTAGTATTTAATATATTCTTTAAGAATTATACAAGTAATATATCAAAATTAGTCGGATAACTACGAGTTCCCGTGTCCCAAAATTTACATACAAATTCACCCCTGATTGTTACATTTAATACTATCAATAACTTCACCATTAATTGATAGTGACATCCACAATCATTATCGTTAGTCATCATTACTACTAATATATATATAATACAATATTCTCCTAATTTATAATTTGGTGTGTAGTAAACTTTATTTTTGTTGTTTTTTAAATAAAAGTAAATTTTATACAGAAAATAAACCATACTAGTTTTTCAATATTCAGATTTTGATAAAATATTTTAATATTCATGTGTGCGTTTAAATTTAAACATTTAAATCTTAATATACATCTTAATATTTAGATCCAAACATCTAAATTCTACAAAGCTGTAATGCCCTCAACCGTCATTTTTTAGAATTCTTGAGAAATTAGCACTTTACCCCTCTCGTTAGTTATCTCTAGTCTTATTTGGCCCATTTGTATGACTGATTTTAGCATTCCGTCGAAAAGTTGAAACTTGTAAGAGTTTTTGAGTTTTAAGTCTCGAGTTGTTCAAAAAGTGATTTTTGATGCCATTTGAGGTTACGATTCTCGGAGTGAAATTTTGTCAGTTTCATTAGCTTCAAAATGTGAAAATTAGACTAGGAGGATTGTCGTTTTCAAATTAGAGACTCTTTGTGGATTTGAGGTCATAAGTTGAAAGTTTGAGTTAAACAAAATAAGATTTGATTTTGTAGACATATATGCACTTTCACAATTTTTTAATACCTAATATATTATTCTTTATTAACATAATATAGCATATTAAATTAAAAAAATTTAAAAATTATTTTAATAAAAATTCTCATCAATCAATCTGGGTCACATATATGAATTTAAATTTGGAAAAACTAAGTTTGTACCCTTTTAAATCAAACTATTACATTCATATACCTCTTTAAATCAAACTATTTACATTCATATGTCCCATTACATTTTGTATCCCCATACTATTAAAATTTTGCCCCCTAATATTAAAATTCGTGCGCTGATGACATGCTGACGTCAACACGTGTGTGTATGATATACCTATAGGGTATACATATACCAACATGGTATCACAGATGATTAAACTCAATCCTATATGATACCGATATGGTATAAATATATCGACATAGTATAACTTTCTACTAATTTAAAGTTTAATAATTTTTTTATTTGTTTCTTAAAAAAAATTTGTATACCAATTGGGTATCAATATACCACCAGAGTATCACAAAGGATTGGGCTCATTCTATATGATACCACTATGGTATATATATATATATACCGCCAGATTATATTCCATAGTGTTTATGATGATGTCAGCATGCGAAATAAAAAGAGTAAGTGGGTAAAAAAGTAATAATTTGGGTAATGGGTCTATTAAGGATGAGTAGTTTAGATTGAGTCTATTAAGCATAAATAATTTCAAATTAGGTCTATTTTGTATACTTTTTCCTTTAAATTTTAATGGACTAAAATCAAGGAAAAAGTACACAAAATAGACCTAGTATGAAATTATTTACCCTTAGTAGACCCCATCTAAACTATTTACCCTTAATGGACCCATTACCTAAACTATTTACCTTTCTACTCACTTACCTCTTTTTATTTCGCATGTTGACATCAGCATAAATAGTATGAAATATACTTTGGCTGTATGTATATGCTATACCGGTATCATATAGAATGAGCTCAGTCTTTTATGATACTCTGGCGGTATATAGATACCCAATTGGTATATAAGATTTTTTTAAAGAAATAAATAAGAAACAAATAAAAAAATTATTAAACTCTAAATTAATAAAAAATATATTCGTTATATACTCTGCCAGTATATTTATACCATATCGGTATCATATATGATTGAGCTTAATCATCTGTGATACCCTGTTGGTGTATGTATACCCTATTGATATATTATACAAGCAGGTGCTGACATTGACGTCAGTGCACGAATTTTAATATTAGGAGGCAAAATTTTTTAATAGTATAAGAATACAAAATGTAAAGGGGTACAAATTTAATTTTCTCTAAAATCAATGCTTCTCATGAATAAACAATCAATAATCAGCCCAATCTTAAGCAGATTAACGGGTCATAATTTCATGGGCCAAGTTATTCCGGTTAACAATTTTTTTCCTTTTTAGGACCCGTAGTTTGGCGTTTGTCTTCTTCATTTCTCTTCTAGGGTTTCTCAGCGAAGCTTCAGGGCATTGAAGATTTCCAGATTTTGCAGTGAATTTCTCAGAGTTATGTACGGATCAAGAGGGTAAGTTAACCTAATTCCTTTTTCGTTGATAAAATTATATGCTTTGTTGATGAGGTGAATTGGGTGTTTTGTTCTGTTGATGTGTTTTGATTTATTTGTTTGTTGATTTTGATGTGCGTTCACTGAATTGTTCGATTATTTGTTCCACCACTGCTTGATTTAAGCTAAGTTGGAGGGAATCTTCGATGCCGCACCTGTCTGGGATTCTCAAAAAATACACTATTTTGGGGGAATAGTACAGGCACCCGTTGAAATTTTGAAGAGTCTGAGAAAACATAGGATTTAAGAGCCATGTAGGAGAAATTTGGATTTGGTCATTGCTGGTTTACTTTTTTGTAGAGCAAAAGGATTGATTTAGTAACTATAAAAGGAAAATTCGTCTTATTAAATTTGCCGGGGGTTAGCGCAACTGGAAAGGTTGAGGGACTTGTGTCCAAGGTACAAGTTTGAGCTCCAAGCGAAGAAAGTTTAGTATTTAAGTGGGGAAAGGCAGAGGTGGGGATGGGGGGAGGGTGGTGCATCATCCCTGGTATAAAAGACTGCAGTAGGCCCAAAAAGCTGGCTCCACATGGATTTCTCGGACATTGAAAAAAGAAGATCATACATCTGCCCTAATTAGTTTGGAGTTGGGGTTTGATAGTTAATTGATCGATCGAAAGAAGAAGAAAATCATAACATCAACTCTTACTAGTTTGGAATTGGGGTTTGAGAGTTAATTGATTGACCGAATTTATGCCTGTAAGGCTGTGTAACCCTCCCCCAACCCCCAGAGAAAAAAGCAGCTCTTTCTATCCGGTGGAACAGAAGCTTGAGATGTCTTCATATCTGGCATTTGAACTTTGTATTACTTCATGAAACAATACCTTGCATTACCCAAGAACTATAAAAACAAATTCTTTGATCTTTCTTCAGTTCTCATAGTTATCCGACCTTTAAGGGGTTGCTGATAGAGTAATTACAATTTCTTAAAGTGAGATTCTCTTTCTCAACATAAGAACTTCCTAAATGAAATGTTTTTTTTTTCAATGACAAGGGAATCTGCAGCTGCTACCCTTTAGGTGCACACAAGGTAAATCTCTATTCCTATGCAATAACTCGCAAACTACATATGAGAGCTAACCCATACTAGGCAAGTTCGGTTTGACAAGTTCGACCTAGAAGGCAAACCCCTTGTTTATGCTGGCAAGGGGTTTCGAACTTGAGACCTCCCACATGGAAGTTCAAGCCCAAACTACTACCCCACCCCGAAGGGTCTCATAAATGAAATTTTGACCTTGTAAGTTACATAGATATCATGTTTTTTAGGGGTTGTGCTACCAATGTAAATTTCCTGATCACTGGATACTTTAAGATTCCATATTTGTTACCTACATAGTCATAAAGTTAGACTCTCTTCTGTGTTAAGGATTCTAGGCAGTTTTTCCCCTTTCTTGAAAGCTGGAAGAATTTGTATCTCTACGATGGTCTTTTAATGTGGTTACCTGGTCATGTGCGTTATGTTGATGAAATTTGTTTCTGCCGCTAGAGATTTTGAACTATAAAAGGATGGAAAATATCTCCCTTCTTGGAAAATTTTCTTTTGTTAAGTTTATGCTTTGGCCATAATCCCGAGAATATGTCTCTTTTTTAGTACTCCTTCCATTCACTTTTACTTGTCCATTTAGGACTTTGTACATCCGTAAGAAACAATTATTGATACGAGGATTTTACCGTAATGCCCATATTAATTGATGTTTAGTATTAGGTTTTGAAAAATGATTTGGGGATTAAGTTATAAATGCTAAGGGTAAAAACTGAAATTTTTTTTTGTCTTTTCTTGATATGTTAAAAGGTCAAGTAAAGATGAAAATCTATTTTTGGAATAGTGGACAAGTAAAAGTGAAAAGGGGGAGTATGTTCATTTCCATGTTAATTATGTAATATGCGTTAATTTGTTATTTTTTTGGGATGCATGTGAAATGTTGTGATTTCTTTTTAGAATTAGTGGTATTGGAAACTAGGTTGTAGGAAACATATGGGTTGGGCTTGGTTTTATTAACAAGGTTGAGTGGGGGATTTGTTTCCTTTTTGGGTATTATAATTGAAGGGCAATGTTGGGGAGCGGGGGGGTTTCGGACGGGTACGAGATCGGCTCAAAGAGACCAAGAATGATGGAACCAAATCCCTACTTCGCAGTGAGCAGTGGTGCAAGCAGTTATCACCAGCCTTATGGCTATGGCAGCAGCAGATTTCAGCCTTCTGGATTTCCTGTTGTTCGTTTGAGGGGTCTTCCGTTCAACTGCACTGAAATTGACATTTACAAGTTCTTCGCTGGCCTGGATATTGTGGATATTTTCCTGGTCAACAAGGATGGACGGTTCAGTGGGGAGGCTTTTGTTGTCTTTGCTGGTCATATGCAAGTTGATTATGCTCTTCAAAGGGACAGACAGAACATGGGCAGGAGATATGTGGAAGTTTTCAGCTGTAAGAAGGAAGACTATTACCAAGCTGTAGCTGCTGAGGTGAAGGAAGGAGGTAAGGATTATGAATATCGTTCCCCTCCTCCACCTCGACCAAAGAGATCCGTGAATAAAGATGATATGGAGTACACTGAGATATTGAAATTGCGAGGTCTCCCCTACAGTGTTAGAAAAACAGATATTGGTAGGTTTTTTGGTGAGGAATTTAATGTTAAACCTGACAAGGTTCACATTGCATACCGTTCTGATGGAAAAGCCACTGGAGAGGCTTATGTGGAATTTGCCTCTGCTGAAGAGGCCAAGAAAGCTATGTGCAAGGACAATATGAAGATTGGATCTAGGTATATTGAGCTATTTCCTTCGCATCCAGATGAAGCTAGACGAGCTGAGTCAAGGTCACGACACTGATGCCAAAAACTTCTGCAGTGTGGAATATTCTTTAGCATCACATGTTTTCTTCACCTGTTTCTATTGTGGATTAGTCTTGCACTTGTTAAGATTGTCTTCCTTGATTACTGTCATTACTGTATGATGATTTTCTTTTTTGGGGGAAGGGGAGGAGGGGCTTTATGTCCCCGGAAGTATGTTTTCCGAGACATTGATATGAACAGGTTTGTAGTCTCTGATTCTCAATCTTGGCTATCTTAGTTTTGGTTTTTGCTTATGCTTTGAACTCTTCTCCATCCAATTATTTTCGTTTTTTCTATTGGTTTTACAAGGATGGGAAGGAATAGATTGTGATTACTATCATTACCTTAGTTGCACGGACTCCACTTTTGACGTTGCATCCGTATTCTCCAAAATACACTCTTTTGAAGAATTCAATGCACTCCCATGGACATTTTTGAAGAGTCTGAGCAACAAAGGTCACTACAGTATGATATTCTTTTTCCTTTGGGGGGGGGGGGAGGGGGGGGG
>JAPFFP010000070.1:4564344-4580486 GCA_026153255.1 Solanum medicagineum
AATTTCACAATACAAATTTAAATAAATCCAAATGCAAAACAGATACCCCACGTTAAAAAATAATAATTTAAAAGTCATTCACACACTAGCAAAATGTTCAAATAATTGACTTCACTTTTTTTTGTTTGCTAATTAAATATAGATTGAATGACGTAGGAAAGATACATGCTCTTTGTTGTTAAATAGAGTCCACATTCCACACCTACAATATTTTATTTATCTATTTATGAACAAATTAAATTAATGAAATGGTCCAATTTATCGTAATTAAGTCAAGAAAATGAATGACTAGATCTAGGTATAATCCATTTTAATAATTAATGATGAATGCAAATACTACATAATTATTTCAACCAAAATAAAGGAAAAAATAATAATTAAATGATGATAATAAATATCTGTTCATTCATAATTAGAGGCGAAACCATCATTATAATTAATAATTCAAAAAAATTTAGTAACTTAAACTTAAATTGTATATTTGTATTTATCTCTTCATAACATATATATATATTATAAAATTATTATTAAAGATTCAAAAAATTAAAATTAAAATAAAATTTATGTACACATTAACTTCTTCAAATTCCACATGAAATTTCACTCGTACGTTAATTGGTGCCATTTTCACTTCTAGAAACTATATTATATAATATAATATATAAAGAGAGAATAAAGCAAATTTTAATGAACAATTGGTTTTATTTTTTAACATATAGTAAATAATAAATAAATAAATGTACTTTTTCATTATTTTTAATAGAAGTATATTATATTACTAATGCCGTACGCACTAATTAGATAAAAGATTTATTATTTTCCTCACTTTTGATTGAGATTTTTTAAATAAACTTTTGTTCGTTTAACTTGCAATTTGCAGTATCTCTTTTCTACTAATTTAATTTTGTAAAATAAATATAGTAAAGTTTCAAAGGGATATTCACCGGATAATCATTGATTTGATAATTGTGATGAAATGAATAAAAAAATTTAATTTTTAATAAATAATTTAGAGTTCTGAAATTAAAAAAAAAAGATTTCACTTTTCATAATGTGTCTCAAACTATCGAATTTAAATATAAGTCTGAAATCGTAAACTGATATCACACATTATAAATAAAATTTCATATATTTTTTATATTAATTTATGTAATGCATTTGTTCTTTTAGTCCATTTTACAAAATGTCACATTTTATAATTATTTAACTTTACAACAACAATCACATATCGATGAAAGTTCATAAGTGGGGTGTGGAAAGATTACAATGTATGCGGAGATAGAGAGCTTATTTCTGGAATTTTTTTAACTTTTAGTATATTTTTTATCTTTAATAAAATGAATTACAACTACAAAAATCGCAATTAATAGATAACATGTCAAGCAACTAGTCTACTAGATTGTGTATATATTTACATTGGAGCATGTGCTAAATGTTGCATATTGTTAGAAAATTTTACCAATGTCGTCAGAAATTTGACAAAGAATTATTTATAATAGTTCATATTTTCTATAATTTTCTAACAAAAAGGTTTTTGCACTGGACCACCCTTTGCCTAAGGTGGTTCCACCTATCAAAAAATATGTTAATACGAGGTGTGGTGAGATAATTAGGATTCATTCACCTTTAAACAGAGTTTTAGTTCAAAGTTGAATAGGAAAATAACTTGATTGGGAGTATCGCCTTAAAAAATAATCTTCGTACTGTATAATCTGAACTAATCAGACTCTAATATAAAGTGCAATTACAAAAAATAAACTAATTTAAATTAATCTTTAATACAAATATAATCACAAAAGATGACATATAAAAGGTATCGGAATATAGGCTATACTAAAGTCTTCAGTCAATTCTTGGAAAAAAAATAAAGAAAAGTCATTCTTGTTTCCCTTTCATATTGATTTGATTGATGATATCTTTGAAAATTTAATATATTTTAATATCTCCTTTTCTTTTTTGTTGTTGTTCTCTATTTCCACCCCTTTTCTTTGTTTCTTTGAACATGTACACACTTTTTTCAATAGAATTAGGTTAGTACTAATATTAAAGTAAAAGAGAAAATTCCAAAGTGTGAAATTTTTGATGGGGAATTGTTTTGGAGCTAAGCTTTCTAACTCTAAATCTAGTAGCACTTACCCTAGCTTCTCAGCTAGACCATCTACTCCAGGTACTTCTAAATATTTGCTTTTATGAACAAATTTTGCATATGTTGTTGAATTAGTAGTAGTTAATTTCTGTTTAGGGTAGTCACTTTTATATGGTGGTGTTTAGTGGCGGAGTCAGGATTATCACTTATTGTTACCTATTGTATTTGTCTTGTTAATTTAAATACAATGTTCTGTTTTGATTGTTACTAAGATTTTATTGTATAGTATCATTATATTGATCATTGTTAGGTAAGGATGGATTTGGTGCGATTGTGCCGTTACTTTGTTTTTTCAGTTTTGTGGGTTGTCTACCCTCCAGACCCCATTTATGGGATTTCACTGGTATATTGTTTTCTTTACTTGTTATTTAATAATCCAATTTTATCCCTTTTGGCCAAGGGGTGTGCCATATTATAAAGAAGTAAATGCACGAAATGAGCCAGAGGGATACAACATAAAACTGTAATTTTTCGGCGAAGGTTGTTGCCGGAGTTGTTGTTTGATTGTGTCCAGAGTTGAAAGAACAGATTTTTGGCACATAACAAACTTAGAACCTTTGTTTATTTAATATATCGCGTTTATGTGGCTATGAGAACATGTCGTTAATGGTAAAATGAGAAGTTTAAAGTTCATAAATGTAGAAAGGTGGAATCTTTTTCTGAACATACTAACTATTAAGAAGGAAAGAGTGTAGTGAGCAGAGCTAGTAACTAATTCTTGAATTTTTCGTGAATGAATTTGTTGGACGTCTTAGTTCTGTTAGTGCTTAATTTCCATTCTAGGTACTCTGGATTTCCCCCCTTTTTTCTTGTTTGTGTTTCCTATGTATCATATTATATGGCGGTGTTCAGTGATTGAGTCAAGATTTTCATTAAGGGGCTTAATGGAGCCAGAAGGACTCAACTTATAGTGTGTGTGTTATTTCGGCAAAGATGGTGTCACTAAGGGGCGTAATGGAGCCAGATGGACTCAGCAGTATGTGTGTGTTATTATCGCAAACGGTGGTATCTGATTGTGAACAGAGTTAAAAGGTCACATTTTGGCACATAACAAACTTAGAATTTCTTGTCTTATTCGTAAATATATATCACATTTGTATGGCTATGAGAACCTGTCATTAGTGGTAGAAATGAGAAGTTTGGAGTTTGTAAATATGGAAAGATAGACATTTTTCCACGGAATTGGAGTTTGTAAATATGGAAAGATAGACATTTTTCCACGGAACAGACTAAGAAGGAATGTAATGAACAAAATTAGTAACCAACTTTTTTCGAGTTCTTGAATTTCTCGTAAATGAATTTGTTGGAGGTCTTTCTTGTAATTATTGTGATTTATGTTCTTTTGTTCCCTATAAATTCTTTGTGCTTTCTTAGCTTACGTAGATCCTGTGTTTTAGCTTGTATTAAGGATGTCATTTTTGAAAATTGTGGATTTTATATTTAGTGAGAAGATTCGAATTGTAGATTTACATGGTAGTTAGTATATGTGCAGACACATCAAAGAGCTACAGCAATGGCCTTGGCTATTCGGCCACGAGTAGCAGTATTGCAAATAGTCATTTCTCAATAGCTGCAAGTGACGATACATGTTTGAACGGAGAGATATTGCCGATTCCAAATTTGAAGATTTATGGTTTTTCTGATTTGAAGTTGTCCACAAAGAATTTCAAGTCTGACTCAGTTTTGGGGATCGGCGGTTTTGGAACAGTGTATAAAGGATGGGTTGATGAGAAGACGCTTGCTCCGACTAAAGCTGGCACTGGAATGATTGTTGCCATCAAGAAGTTGAGCTCGGAAAGCACTCAAGGATTTGAAGAGTGGCAGGTATATAATTGAGATTTTCGGTACAATGATAAAGCAATTATTCGTTGGCACTAATTTCGACTCTTTTTATGAAGAAGTCGATAGTTTGGCCTTTTCCCTTTTACTGGAAGAACTTTAAAATGCACAAATATTGAGCTAAGTCGTAGAGTGGGTGACGTAGATACAAGGAAAATCTAGTAGTTGTCTGAGTAGTTGTTGGCAGGGGTAGATCCAGGTAGGGCCGAGGGGGGTCATTTGATCCTCCTTTGATGGAGAATCACACTGTTTGTACATGATTACAAGTATTTATTCTTATGTGTATATAGTAGATGTTGAACCTCTTTCTGCTTCGCGTTGTGTATTCTGAACCCCTTTAGTGAAAATCTCAGCTCCACTATTGGTCATTGGTTAGGAAAGGCCGTCAAGAAAACTAGGATACTACTTTACTTGATGCAACTGAAATAACTAAGAATATTGTACAATGTATTTTCTTCTATAATCAATATTGATTGGATTTAGATTGCTTAATTTGCATATTGTCAAGTAGAAACTTAGATGTTGGATTTGCTAGTTTGCACTACTGATTGCTCATAAAATCTGAGCAAATTTAACTTTCTTGAATTTGCTTACTCGAGCTGAGTGTCTATCAGGAACTACCTCCTCTATCTTCACAAGGTAGGGGTAAGGCTACGTTGCATACACATCACCCTCCCTGTCCTGCAGTGGGATTATACTGGATATGTTGTTATTGTGAAAATGATACAGGTTCTTTGTAATCTATGCTTTCTGTTGCCAGTTATTGTGATCTATGCTTTCCGGTTAGACTCTTTATATAATGCTCATAATCCGTATCGCTTAAAATGCAGTCAGAAGTTAACTTCTTAGGAAGGCTTTCGCATCCTAACCTTGTTAAACTACTGGGATATTGTCACGAGGACAAGGAACTGTTACTCGTTTACGAATTTATGCCTAAGGGGAGCTTGGAGAACCATCTTTTCAGAAGTAAGAAGTTATTGTTAGAAATTTAATAAAACCAAAGCTCGATTAATTAAATGGTGCACTGACCTCTAGCGTGTCCGCTTTGTAGGGAGTGCTGCTATTGAACCACTTTCTTGGGACTTGCGGCTCAAAATTGCTATAGGAGCAGCACGGGGCTTGGTGTTTTTACATAGTTCAGAAAAGAAAGTCATTTACAGAGACTTCAAAGCATCCAACATACTGCTTGATGCGGTAAGGTCTGCTTCCTTGTCGTCTTTACTTGATTGGTGAGTTACCTAGTGTGTTACTCTTGAATTTGAACATTTACAAGTACTGATGTAGAAGGTGGCCTTGGTGTGACATATAATGTTGTTGCCACGTGACCAGGAGGCCACGAGTTTCAGCTGTAGAAACAGCCTCTTGCAGAAATGCAGGGTAAGGTTGCGTTCAATAGATCCTTGTGGTCTGACCCTTCTGTGGACCTTGCGCATAACAAGAGCTTTAGTGCACCAGGCTGCCTTGATGTATATCATGAATATCGTCTCTGCTTCTGGTTTCATGTTTTGACTTCATTATACATCATTATTTGGCTATTTTGTTGAGACTTTCTATTTTGCACCTTTTGCTTTGTAGAATTACAATGCGAAAATATCAGATTTTGGCTTGGCTAAATTGGGGCCTTCCGGCAGTAACTCGCACGTAACTACTCGTATTATGGGCACATATGGTTATGCTGCTCCAGAATATGTGGAAACTGGTGAGCACCTTTTTGAGCCCTCGTTATATGTGTCTAATCTAAAATCTACATGTGACATTATGAGACAAAACAGCAAGCTATTGAAGCAAAAACTGATCCTGAATTACGATACTAAGTTGAACGGCTAGCTCTGACCTTGATTCAACATTGCTTTGGTGTATAATCGGAGCAATGGCCATAGTGCTTTATGGATTAGTTGGTTCCGTTGTTTGTTAGATTCATTGTCTACTTACTATTCAGGACCGTGAACCTAAAGATATTCCAACAAATGATTGTTCCTCTATGTCAGCAAACTAGCACACTAGCTTCTCTGTCGTTTCTTGCCTTCAGCCGTTTTCTTTTTCACAAGTAATTCATGAATAAATCCATTTTACATGTACCAAGTTCTCCCAGAAAAGTGTATGGTTGTACGTAGACCTTGTTGAATCATAAATTGAATGGCGGTAGTTTTTCCGAGTCTGACCAATCTGCTATAGTATCCACTTGTAAGTATAGATACATAAGAGTTTGGAACTAACCCCCATAGAAACAAAAAGCACCGGAAAGCATTTGCAATATTACTCCTTTTGTCCTATTTTATATGACGCTCTATCCTTTTATCTGTTCCGAAAATGAAGGACACTACTCTATATTTGGAATCTCTTTAAACTTTAAACTACCCATTTTACACTTCATGAATTGTAGCCACAGAAATATCTTAGCATGTTTAAGACCACAAGTTTTACGGTCACCTTTGGTATGTCCCAAAAGTCTTCGTTACATTTCATGCCTCGTTAAATAACAACAATAACATACGCAGTATAGTGTCACACAGTGGGGTCTGAGGAGGGTAGAGTGTACGCAGACATTACCCCTACATTAGAGGTAGAGAGACTGTTTTTGATAGACCCTCGGCTCAAGAAAAAACAGTCCAAAGTAGTCTAGTCTAGAAAAAGAAGTGATGGAACTATAGATAGTAGCAAACAGTACTACAACAAAATAATACGATAGTGAAGATTCAAGAAACAATTGAGAGTAACAGAAATCGAATACTACCATAGTAAATGAAAACGAGGGAGAATATATGTTAATGGGGATTGTTTGTCATGTTAACAGGTCATCTATATGTAAAAAGTGATGTTTACGGATTTGGAGTCGTGCTGCTGGAGATGATGACTGGTTTACGAGCACTTGACACCAAACGACCAAACGGACAGCAGAAATTGGTGGACTGGATGAAACCGATGCTGTCTAACAGAAGGAAGCTGAAGTCCATCATGGACGCTCGGATGGAAGGCCAATATTCTTCAAAAGCAGCAACACTTGCTGCTCAGATTACTCTAAAATGTCTAGAGGGAGACCCCAAGAATAGACCTTCAATGAAAGAAGTAACAAACGTGTTGGAACAGATCGAAGCCATCAAGGAGAAACCAAAAGAATCGAAAAGCAAATCAGAGCATTCTTCATCTCATCGTCACAGACAATCTCCAAGAAGTCGTCAATCACCACGTCAGATAAACGACCATGGATTCAGGTCGGGATCTGGAAAATGAAAAGTAGAACTGGAAGCAAATATGAGCTGAAGAAATTGGCTTTTAGTTGTGTGTATAAATTTCATTCTTTTCTTATAGTACAAGATCAGGTTAGTATTGTTCATCATTTTATGGCATTTCATTTTTTTTTTCAACTACAATTTTGTATTATGTCATGGCTTTACCTATACTGATTTAGCTACTGGAAAACATGGTAGTTGTTACTATTTTTAGAGATGATGATTGAAAACACATCCCAACTATCAGTTTTTTCGAGAAATTCACACTTGTAACATCAGTTATCACCTTTTTCTCTACATATTATAAAAACACCTCAACGTCGTTCCGATTTTCTAAATGGTGTCACCTCACCTTTGTATTGCATTGCTCGTTATTCAATTTCTCATTCGATATCTACATTGAAGCATGACTAATTTAGATTCACGTTACATAAAATCCATTCAAGGGAAGTGCCCTATCAAAGATTTTTTTTATTCAGGATTTGAAATCGAAATCTCGGATAGAGAAATTCCACCCACTACCCCACATCATGACTAATTTGGATTCGCGTCACATATGATCCATTCAAGGGAAGTTCCCTATCAAGGACTTCTCCGCACTCAAGATTTGACATTGAAATCTCTGATAAAAGGAGGAATTCCACCTACTACACCGCATCCTTTGGGGGTGGCAATGTATTGCATGGCTTGACCAAGAAACAAAAGCCTGCACATTAATAATACAGTACCATGTAACAATGAAACACATCATGCAAGCTTTTGAATGATAAATTGAGGGAGTTGAGATAAACATAACAGCTGAAAATTAACTTGAACGTCCAGAAAATCTCTTGCGGTCCAGTATATTGTAAAAGAGATTCCAGAACAAACAGGAGTTCGAACTAGTTATGGGATCGATTTTAACATTGTATGTACAGAGAAGTCAAGAACTAGATCTTCCATCAAAGATGAGACATGAGTTGATAAACTTAACTTTCGACTATTTATTTCCAACAAGATTTGACGCTGACGCTCCTTGTGTATGAAATCAATCAATTTCATCAGACCCCATCAGTTGTTGTGCTGTCCTATAGAAGAGAATACTGACACTATTGTTGTCCGGGATTTCCAAGAAGTCGCTCTACTGCAGCATGAACATTGCCTGCGGTGGCAGTCAGTGCCCGAATATTTTCTTGAGTGTCAAAGAAACCCATTTCTTGTAACTGTGTTAGCTGAGTAGCGTATAGTTCCTCGGGGGGCACTGCAACAGAACGTCAAGAGGAAGATTGACAAATCGTTAAGCTGGAAGGAAAGAGAAAGATATATTAAAGAAGGCAAGAAATAAAAGTAACCATTAGATCTGTTAGGGACACCCAAGCCCCCGGCTCCAAGTCCACCAAACATGTTCATAAGCATTTCCATTCCCGAGTTGTCAAGTGCTGCAATCATGTAAACAACCACACGGATTTGAGTTAACCAAAGAATAATTCCAAAACAGAAATTGCATCAACTTTGCCCTTCAACCCTGAATTTTATATGCTTATTGGACAAGTCAAAACAGTTTCAGTAGTTCCTATATCCATTGTCTCACTGACATCCAATAGCCGCCTCTTTAACAACCTGAATGCTGGTTGCACAGTCAAGAGTCCAGTTTGAAACCCAAAGTCCATAAGCCAAACAAACTAATATACATAATATCTCTGCATCGTAAGAACTTAACAAATTGAGTGTCTATTTACAGAAGAAATAATATTCAGGAGAATTTGGAAGTAAAAGGTGTGTATAATTCCATGAACCCTATAATGTCAAGATAAGAGCAAACTTTGGAAAAATGTTTCACAAAAATTATATTTCCCAAGACAACATTATTAACACGAGATACCAGCTATCATGCTGACTAATTCAGAATGACTTCTTGAAATGATAAAGAATACCTAGTTTGAAGAACTGAAGAATAGTAAGTTTACCTGCTCTACCAGAATTTTGGCCTGGTTGTCTGCAAGTAGAAAAATAAACTTTGTCAACACAGAACAGTAACATGTTTGTTTCAACTAGATGGGATTTCTCTATTTTTTGACAAGTAAAAAGAAAATTATTGTCTTCGGCAAGCTTAATTGTGGAAAAGGCGAGCTTGATAATTCAAGCAAATACGCAACCCATATAAGATAAATCGTGAAGCATTTTTACCAGCCAAAGAAAATAAGAACCAACTTACTGGTTTGTTTGCTGACGCCCAAGTTGAGAAGCAAGGCCTTGCTGGAAAGTCATAAGTTGCTAAAAAGAAAGAAAAAGATGTACAAGTCAAGAGAAAGATGTACAAGTCAACAGAAGATGGACGATAAAGGAACACTAAAAGAAAATCTCAGTCTCACACAGACATTAACTACCTCTTTTTGCACCCCACATGCCTATACAGCTTCTCTTCCCCAAAAATGGCAGTTTAACCCCACCCGCTTTTTATTTTTCTTCTTCTTCAGAGTTCTAAGTGGAGTTATTGGGACCAACTACCCCAGAACTACACAAATAGGTGTGAAGTCATTGTGAAAAGATGGTAATGAAACAGAGTAGATGAGACTCTGTTTTTTTCTTAGTACTACCAATCATTGTGTGTTCTTTTCTTTAAACATTAGGCATCCGCTGTTCAATCGTATTTGGTTTATGGTCTCTTTGTGTCATCTCACACTTCACTTTTCGGTTTATCTTGCATGTGGATGCACACCCCTCGAGTGTTATTCCACTGAGGTTGTACTATTACCAAGAAACAATCTACGCGACCACCATGCCATTTAGTTGCTCCACCTCATGCACCAGATGCATGCAAGACCTTCTAAGTGGCAAGAATTCTTTACCTGCACTGTCTCAGGCGATGTCAATTGACGAATAAATTCAGGATTTTGCATCATTTCTCTAAGCTGTGGATTGGAATCGAGCATGCTTCTAAGCTGTGGGTTCATCCCTAAAACCTAATCACCAAGGTTAAATGATAAGCTTGACGAGAAACCAGCAGACAAAGAAGAGCCAAAGGAAACAGAAATACAGCAATAAACTAAACGACTGCGTGCAAATTTTAGTCAGCCAAATAAATAAATACCTGGTTCATGTACTGAGGATTTGAAAGGAGCGATTGCATCATCTGTGAGATGGCAGGGTTTTGCATCATTTGATTTAGAGAAGTGGTATCAGGCGTGCCACCTAGCATTTGCTCCAACCCTGGGGAACCAAGCCCACCTAGGCCAAGTGGTGCAGCCCTGGCATCCCCAGCAGTATTTGACCTAGCAGTGGTATTGGCTTGGGCAGCTCCAGCTGGAAAAGTCGATGTATAAGTAAGAACATGATCATATAATTCATACTTATCCAACAACATGGCTTCGTGAGAAATATAGATCACAAATAAGGCATAACATAATGATTAGGCAAGGATCCTGAGAGTACACCATAGGTATGTCTTCAACAAGAAGGATTAAAATACTTCATCAACGTTAAGAAGCTTGCAAAAACTCTGAAATATTTTAGTGGATGAAAATGAAAGGAAAACATCTTCTTTTTTTGTTTTACAGTAAACAAAACAAGCAAACAAATTTTGATAAAAAATTCATAGTGCTTTATGACCATAAAATTCAAATTTTAAACACAAAATAGCACAAGTATGACTTCATGCCCAATCTTAGCAGCAATGATGCATGAAAATATCTCAATATATGCAACAACAACAACATTACCCCAATGCCTCAAAGGCTCCCGGCCCATTGCGGGGTAAGAATATTTAAATAGTGAATTTTTGGCTCCATCCAAGATTGACAGAAAATATCTCAATATATACAAAAGAAAAGGATAAGGTAGCCACTAATTGCATCCAAAAAAGTCAAAACAAGAGATTAAGTAAGCAGTTAACTAAAAGAATAGAATAAAAGAAAACTAAAATAAAGTAAACAGTCAGCTCTTTCGAGACGTTTTTATGAGAAACACAAATCAGTGCACGTGATTAACTGTAGATTTGTCATGTTATTTCACTTTTGGTGAAAAAAGAAAAATGCAAATGATGCAGAAACTTTACAAGAATTCATGCAGTTCCTCTAAAGTTCCCTCTTTCGAGACGTTTTTATGAGAAACACAAATCAATGCACGTGATTAAGTGTAGATTTGTCATGTTACTTCACTTTTGGTGAAAAAAGAAAAATGCAAATGATGCAGAAACTTTACAAGAATTCATGCTTTTGGCTTTTTTGGTCATTTGTACAAAAATCCTAGACCTACCTTTGTGCTGCTTTATGGTTATTATTAGAAAAAAAAAAGAAGTTAAACTGTATAACTCTAGCTAGTCAAGATGATAAGAACTATTTGCCTGCAGATGCCCAAGGATTGGGAAGTGGATTAGTATTGGGGGCAGGCAGATTATCAGTTGTCTCAGAACCAGTAGTTGGAGGGTTATTTGACTGCTGTCTGCCCTGTCCACCACCTTGTGCTCCCAAAAGAGCTGCAAATGGGTTAGACCCCACATCATTTCTCATATCTCCAGACAATGTTGATGCATTTAGGAACGGCTCCTGGACATTTTCATACATACGCCTCAGCATGTTAAATCCCTCAGGAGAAGATTCAATATTGCTCATGGCCCTGTCTGTATTGCGCATCATCTCACGCATAAGTTCAGGGTTTCGTGCAGCCTCCATTGTCTGTCGAAGAGTAGCAGGATCGTTGAGTACGTGAGCAAGCTCCGGATTACGATCCATGATCTCTCGCATTTGGGGATTATTCATGATCAAGTTGCGGATGGTTTCAGGGTTATTCATTAAGTTCTGAACAACAGGCATATTCATCATCTCTCTCATCATGTCAGGGTTTTGACTCAACTGCTGCTGGACCTGCTCAAAATCTGGAAGCCTAGCTCCAAACAAACCACCACCACCACTTCCAAGACCAGGAAACATTGAAGCTCCAAGGCCTGGAAATGGTCCGCCTGCATCAGAAGCAGCATCTCTAGGTGCATTCTGAACAGTATTTAGACCTCCAACATTGGTTGCAGTTGCAGGGTTTGCAGAGGGAGCTGGGGCAGAACCTCGAACTAAATGAATGGTGTGATCTGCCTCCAGGCCTATCAAGCACAAAGTTAAAATAAGCTAGACCACTACGATTATCACTAACAGCTTAATAACATGTTACATAGAAGTGTGAAAGCAGATATAACTGAAGCTTAGCACTGATTGTTAATAGTGTAACACTTTTAAACTCAATCTTGAACATTTTGAAGTGATAATTTACTGATTGTGAACACCATGACAGGTGTCAAGAGTATCTTCATGTAAAAGATAATGTAGAAGTAGAAGTTAATCACAGGGAAAAGAAGATATTCCGTCCATGCAAAACTCTGGATCGCAAGGAAAGTGGAACTACACAATACACCAACAAAGACTTGAGCAAGCCCCAGTGAAACGCCTTCTCACTCAAAAAAGAAAAGGAAGATATTACACAATACCAAACTGAGTGTCCAAGGGAAGTGAATCAAATATTACATTCAACAAAAATCGCAGTCCCACTTTTCAACCAGCTTGCTTTACATTTTTACTGTTCTAATATTGATAAACCCAAAAATTCATTGGCATCACATTTTTCCTCTATATACTAATCTAACTTTTCATTAAAACTAGTACAACGTTGGACACTATGATAAAGAGAACATTGCAATATGACATAAAAAATCTCACGTCTCTTAGGATTACATATACTTGTCAATTCATGTTACATCCCATTTGACAAGCTTTTTAGTTCTATATGGTCTACTAATACAGTATAGTGTAACAACAGCTTCCCACAAGTCAAAACAATTACTTCAGACTCCTCTAGCTATCCCTTCAATTCTGGCAGACACTTGAGGCTAAAGCAGTGTACACATCCTACTAGTCAGTTTCTAAATTAATGGCATCAACAACCAAGTCAAGCCAAAGAAGATACTACTCCATCTTCCCTGTCAGCATAATTGGCATTATAATGTGAAAAATCCCAATGCCAGCCTAAAATTTCCAAACAATCATTATTGGAAACTGGGACTACCCCTCTAAAATTTGGCAAACAGCTCATGCAGGCATTCTCGCACATTGAACAAATCACTCTCCCAAGCAGCACCTGTCTTTCACTGCTTGTTAACATTTTATCAAGTAAACCAAATGCCCATGGTCTTTCTATCAAGAAACACTCATGTCGCTTGGAAGTAAATACTAAAAGCATATTAGCAAACAGTGCACTTGCTACACATATCGAAGCCAATAGAACTCATTGCCTTCATCTTTTGCCACCTTCAGCGCATAAACCCCCAAAATACAATTTCCATACATTCAACAGAAATAGCAATTCACATTACGAGCATAATAATAAAGAAATATTAAAGTAACACATTAACACAAAAATTCAATACAGCAACAACAACTACTAGACACATCTATTCAAAGCTAGTTGGGGACGGCCATCACAGTGTTTCAGAAGGTGTAAGGAGACAAGGTCCCGCCGCACTGAAGTAAGGCAAGGTGCTCGCCGAAAAAATTGAGGTGTCAATTAATATAAAAAATATTTAATTGCATATATAAATAACCAAATTCTCAATAGCAATAACATATTACTATTTATAGGCTAAAAAAAATTAATGTATTATTTCGTATACAACTAAACACAATTGGGCAGAAAATAAAAAACAAATGGACTAGCAAATGAAAAGAAAAAAACTGAACAGATTAGCAGAAAATATAAAACATAGGGAAGAAGGATTTTCCAGTACCCAGTCGGCAGAAACAGAGGAGAAAGAAGAAAACAGAAGAAATGTACATTACAGGAAGCGAAAGTCTGAAGACAGAGACAAAGAACTAAGTCAAACTTATTCGTGTAGTAGACTCAAAAGTGGTAAGTGGAAAAAAACTCTAAAATTACATTTTTAAGTTTTAAAAGCTACAGTCTTTTATGTTTTTTTTTTTTAAAAAAAAGGGTGGCGCCTCCATGCTCGCCTCACGTCCCTCACCTTACAATGGAAGGTGACACACCGACGCCTAGCCTCTCACCTAAGGCGCTAAGGCGAGTGCCTTTGATAACACTCCATCAACTTAATCCTCAATGTTCATTCCACTCATCCATTTGCCCGTTCTGTTCCAATGCTCAGTAGTTCAATACAAGAGTTCGATAACCAAATGAAAATAGCAAGCTAAGAAAACATTTTGCTGCAATTCTAGATTTGAAAGGCAACTTGAGATGACCTCGTTTGGGCAGCTCACTCATTTGTGTTACTGTCATTGGCATTGGCAATTTTGTGGGTGTTCAATCTTACTGGCCATTGACGAGTAAACAGCAGCTAATATCAAAGGTACACGTGACTTTGAGGACAAGGCCAATTTCAAGTGGGGAGTATATCATGACCCAGATCAAATTAAATAGGGTCACGTGAGAACCATGGGCAAGGGATTAGACGATGCCCCTCATATAAATACAGGGAAATTATTGCAAAGAGGCACGAACTATTTTGGAAATTTTGTCTCTTTCTGTCTCTTTTAGTTTCCTCTTCTCTTTTCATACACGTGTTTTTTTCCCTCTATTTTTAGATAAGCGCGGTACCCAGCCCAGTTTGCGGTGCACCTCGATTAATTCCACAATATATCTGTCAGCTCCCATGGCCCACCAGCAACAGCTATCTGATACCAGGTAATTCTATTGACTAGGAACTATGGCAAGAAATCACCTGGTAATTTTATCTCTGCTGAGGTTTGAAAATGAGACCTCATGGTTCTCAATGCACTTCATTAACCCCTAGTCTGTTCCTTGGGTGTTTATTTTCAAATTTCTTCAATATCTTCTTCACTTTTTGTAGCATCTCTCAGCACCTAGCTAATCGTCATAGCTGAGTTATCTTCTTACATGCAAGTACAAGGTATCTTTGTACGTCAAATTAATGCTGATGTTTTGAGTAATGTTTTTATATTAACTATGCTCCTTATTAGTTCTATTTTCTGCACTTCCACTATAGCTTCTTCTTTCTATTCAGCTGCAATTCAAGTTTGCTGATCAGAACTAACAGAGTAATAAATCACTAATTGAGTCATCTAAATATTGCTGTGCAATCAAATTCAAATAAAATTTCCAAATATATTAATCACCCACCAGAAATTCATCATCTCCGCCATAAAAAAACAAACAAAAGCAAAAAAAAAACTATAAATAACGAACCGTAGCTTTCTAGTGTTTGCTCTTCCTTTAAGATCCGGCCTTTATAGATCAATCTCTGTTGTTCAGCAGGAATGTTGGCTTTTTCTGCAAGAATAGACTTGAACGATCCGACAGTAGAACCGAGGCTGACCTTCACAGAGAATTTCAAGCCGCTGGAACATCGGATGTTGATTGTAACACCTCCGCCGGCACCGGTGTTACTCACCTTGTCTGAATCGCCACCGTCTTTCGCCGGAGCAGTAGCATCGCCTCCGCCCGTACTCATTTTCCTCCCTTAAGCAAATTTGGGAGGTGAAAATTCACTTGAATTGAAGAAAGCAAAATGCAAAAAGAAAAAGAAAATTGAAGCCCTTATCTAGGGAAAATTTTTACAAAGAGAAATGCAAATAGCTTTTAATTTATTTAGATTGAAACAAATACTACAAAAATGTAAACAACAATTATTTTTCCTATTTTTGGTTGAGACTTTTGGAGGAAAATTGACTCGTGGATGATATCATATGTTTTCTCTGTCTTTTTTAGTTGTCATGATATGATTTATCCTTATTCTTTTTTAGTTATCATGATATAATTTAAAAATAAGCTCGACTAACTTTTAGAGTTAATTTAATTATATTAATTTAATATTTTAAAATAAAAAAATTAGATATTCAAAAGATTATAATAAAAATACTTGTCACACCCCATGCCCCGTTAGGGTGGACTGGCACCCGTTGCCGATAAGGCCCGGGAGAACCAACCTGTACTAT
>JAPFFP010000070.1:4590597-4601890 GCA_026153255.1 Solanum medicagineum
CTATAATTAAGGAATTCCTATAATTAAGGAAAAATCCCTATAATTAAGGAATCCCTATAATTAAGGATTCTAACAGTAAGTACTAACGATAAAGTAGGAATATTCTAGAACCTTCTGAAAAAGTATGAATATTCTAGAATATCCTAAAATTTCTTTACATCTGTTGTGCATTAGCACTGAAAAACACATAATCTGGGATCTTTTCTATTACCCCTGATGCATGTAATGGAAGGAAGTACTAGTGGTATAGAGGTGTTAATCAATTAGTTGAATATTCTTCTACTCAAGTTCCTTGTGTCTGGGCATGTCATGAATCTCGACATGCTTTAATGTAACCTAATGATTTGTTTGGATATAAAAACACTAAGTTTTCCACCCTTATACCATACAACTTCATTTGCAAGTCTCTATTTTTTTTTTTCCTTTTTAATGATCATATGTATGTGTTTCTTTTTGATCGATTATCCTTTGACCAAAACTGCAACATACAGGGTTTGAAGCCTACCTGGTTGGTGGATGTGTCAGAGATCTAATTCTCAATAGAATACCAAAAGATTTTGATATAATCACAAATGCAAGACTTCAACAGGTTCTTGATGCATTCAAAATTATCACCTAGTTATGAGACAACTACATTAGGTTTCGGTCACGCGTAGTTTGGCTCTAACACTTATGCTATTATATTCGTTTGCAGATAAAAGAACAATTTCATCATTGCGAAATAGTTGGACGAATATTTCCAATATGTAGAGTGCATGTCAAAGGTTCTATTGTTGAGGTTGGCACAACTCCTTTGGGATACTAATTGTGCTACCTTTCTATACTTCTATGGTTGAGTATGGGAGCACACAATTTCACATTGTACAAATTATGCTGTACCAACATATATGTATATGTATCTTACTTAAAAAGAATTTCAAAAGAAAATTCAACTAGTGTTTGGTGAAGTGAGGATGCTTGAGTTGCAACTCACATTGGACTTTTTAAATTTTACTATTTTTATCACAACAGAAGAAGGAAGAACAAAAATTCAACTAATGTTTGGTGGAGTGAGAAATGCTTGAGTTGCAACTCACATTGATTTTTTTAAATTTTACTATTTTGATCACAACAGAATAAGGAAGAACATTCTGATTTAGTATCCAGACCATAGAAAAATCTCCTTTTTTTAGTGAAGAGTTAAATTGGATATCAATCTCACAAAAGAAGATAAATTAGAGATCTGAAATCCTTGTTACAATCATAACTTTTCAAGCACCGCATGTTCCAATTACTGCAGGTATCAAGTTTTGATACTGTGGCAAAACATGCTGAAAAGGAAGAGGAACCCTTTGTTCCTAAAATGCCTAAGGGATGTCCTCAGAAAGATCTCATTCTCTGGAAAAATTCCATGCACAGAGACTTCACTATTAACAGGTACCTTTTGTTTTGTATTTTCTTTAGCGGACATACCTAAAAGCTAATTACACACCCCCCCCCCCCCACCCACCACCACCACCACCACCACCACCCCGAAAAAAAAAATGAAAAATGAAAAGAAAGTTTAATTTGATTCATAACATCCAAATTTGTTGCTCAGTTCAAACTTTTTCCATTTTGATTTTTGGGCACTGAAGTTGATCTACTATGCTAAATAATCGAAAAAGGACAATTCATTTAAAAAAAAAATCCAAAAAGGACAATGAACGTAGAACTATCTAAAAGTTTGACCAAAATGTGGAGGAACTAATTGTAGAAAGAGGGAAGTTCTGTGAACTTTCATCCTTGAGTTCTCCCTGCTGTGGCCCTATTTAGGATATGGAAAACGATTGTGCATTTTAATTTCTGAAAATTGTTTTCTTGAAATATTTACATTTGGATTAAATGGTTTTAACTGTGGGATTCCACTGGGTATGTTGTTGTTGTTGTTGTTGGATTAAATGGTTTTAACATAAAAAAGTTCCGATCAATGCACCCAACAATTTATTAAACTATCGCTCAAACCTTGGATCATTATGAAGACACATCCTTCATTTAAAATGTGGATTAAACCAGTAAAGTACACGGGTTTTATTGGATTGAGTGACAATTGTATACTTTTCAAATGAGCTAACTTTTGTTCTTTCTAGACTTTTAATAAAAATGGTTGAAAGTTAAAGAGTCGGAGTGGAAGGGATGGGTTGATTTTGCAAAGAATTAGCTTGCTAGAAATGTAAGTTTTGTTAATTTTGGTATTTCAAGAACTTATGTTTCCCAAGAAACAGAATTTGTTTTTAAAATAACAAGCATCATAGATTTTTAGTTGCTAAGACAGGAATTCTACTTGTTAAGGGTACTGCTGCATTTGACTTCAGCACATTGGATCGGTGATGACTCGGCGATAATTATGAACAAAACTATCCAGTGGTTTATACATTTCATCTTTTTTCAATGAGAAAAGTTAGAGGGAACTGTTAACAGTTTTCGGGGCTATAACTCAGAAGTTGGAACTATCTATTGCTCATTTTCTTGGATGGTTGGGACTGCAGGAAGATAGAAATGGTCAATTTGATTGGTTCTTTAATTGTAGTGTTTCTTCTACAAGTTGTTGGTGATGTTCTAGGTGCTTAATTTAGTTCACTTGACCCTGTCGTCTTCTTAGCATTTGCAAGCAGATTTTGGAAAAACGGCAAAAAACTGAAGATATTAATTGCAGTGAACTTGGTTAATGTATAATAGAGTTGTTACCGTGGCATGCTGGTGCGGTGTGAATTTACAGCTGTTCGAGAGCATTATAACATTTTGAGAAGCTAAACTAAGCAACTTGTTTTGCTAAATATACTTATGTAATACATATTGCTATGCTCTGTGTTAGATGTTAAATCGATGCCTTTTTTTTTTTTTTGAAGAGGGTAACAACTATTTTATAAAAATGAACGTTAAACTGATGTCTTTATCAGTATCTTTCTATGGAGAATCCTCGACAAAACAAGAATGAATTGTATCTACTTGGTACCCATATGTAGGATACATGTAAAATTTCTTTTCTTTTTGTTCCATGAACCTATTTTTTTACATACTAGAGAAAATTGGGCCAAACAAATATGTTTTATTTGTAGCTTGTAAGCTATGGCCTGCAGGATGATAAGTTTTGGTTGTTCTGGTGATTAATAGATGCCTAAATTATTGAGTTTTTGGATGCTAATAACTCATTTATGTTTCTAAAATCATGGAAACAGCTTATTTTTCAATCCGTTCGTGAATAGAATCTATGATTATGCCAATGCAATGCAGGACCTACAATTGTTAAAGGTGAGGTTGTTATCTTCACATATGTACTTGAATAAAAATTATCTTCAAGTATATAATGCAAAACCATTACTTTGATGTCTTGGAATTTGAAAAGGTTTATTTTGACATGAATTCAGCTACGGACTTTAGTGCCTGCTCACTTGTCATTTGGAGAAGATTGTGGTAGGTGCAATTGTTTAAGAATTTGTCGTGAATTGAGACTTAGTATCATATTCCTTCTATTCCAATTGAATATGTATTTTATTTTTGTATTTGCTTATTTTACTATTCGTTGCAAATGAAAACACACACATTGTCAACCTTTTTCCTTAATGACTACACCAGTTAAAATTAATTTGGGTTGGAAACATTAGTATTTTATTGGGTTAAATTCATTGGACCTCATTCATCCATCACTTGTTTTGCTTATTGCACCACTAAACACTTTTTTGGTATGCTTAAAATTGTGGATCTTTAATTTTTTAACAACTTCAAACAATTTCATAATGGGTTGCCAGATTTTCATGGGAAAATATTCTTATTTCGGCAATAGTGTTAATCCCTTAGCCTCCCCTCCTCCAAAAAGTTGTTGCCCTTACCAAAACCTTGCATTTCCGTAGTTTTGAGTTCCCATGAGACTGAGTTATGTCTATTATTGTTTGCATCACTACTATATTAGGATTAGAAAATTTATGAAAACATTGTGAGACTTTGGGAAAGAGGGATATAGCGTAGACTTAAGAAAACGACAAGAATGAAAGAAACTCAATTTTGAATTATGCCATGTAGATCTAAAACGAAGGTTATAGTCTTGCTGAGAAGATTGATGAAAATCTACTCGAAAGGAGGAAGAAAAAATTGCGATCCGTGAGGGGGAAGAGGGCAATAATGCTCACTGATTAGACAAGTAGTGTTCCTGTGGCACAGAAGAGAGGGATCAAAATAGTCAGGCGTCATGCGGAAGCTAACAATTGCAAACCATGGTGGTGATAAATCAGATGAAAAACACACACTATAAATTAAACTTTATGATACGATTTAATATGGATTTTGTCAATTGACCTACATATGATAATACTAATATATATGAAAAAAAACAGAGGATTTTCGGCGTTTTGCTGCCAATCAATTTGGCACAAAATAGAGTTAAGAATGCTTTAAGAGTAAGCAAAAGTAGAAATGGAATGGCAATGTTGAATTCAAGGATAGATATGAATTTAAGCCTAGTTGTTAATATGATGGAACTAATCTTGGATTTTTTTTCTCAGCAAGAATCTTGCGCGGCTTGAGATTGGCTGCTCGTCTTAACTTATCCTTTACGAAGGAGATAGAAGATGCTATGCATGAACTCTCATCATCCATCATGAGCTTGTCCAAGGTATAATCAATGATTTCGGGTTAAGTCATTTATATAGATTAATCGTTCACTTCATCTTGTCTCCTAATGTTTGGCTTTCTCTTTGCTATTTGTCCCTTCTTCTCATTGTTGAACTTCCCTGAAGCCTTAAACGTTCCCGTTCTCTTAATGGAACCTCTACATCATATGCTCCATGTTCGCTAATATTTTTCTGTTCGTTGTGCTTGCAGGCTAGAATAATGATGGAACTGAACTATATGATGTCATATGGGGCTGCAGAGCCTTCTCTTTCTTTACTTCAGAGATACAATATCCTTGAGATTGTATTGCCATTTCATGTATGTCCATATTGCTGCATGAATGCATCCCATTTTGGCTTGTCGAAAACTGGTACACCTTTTAAGAATTGTGGAAATAGCTTAATGTGCATGTATGTCATTTTCAGGGGGCATACCTTGCTCAACAGGCTAGCAAACAATTGGGTAAAAGTTCTGTGATGCTGATGGTATGCTCTATATTGCTTCATCTCATTCTTAACTCTGTGAAAAAAATTTATAAGTCCTTAATTAGCTTTTCCTGTGTATTTTGCATGCGCTTTTTCCATATTCATTTTTCTAAATAATGTTTTGTTGAATCTTCACTTGTGTTTTAAGCATATAATTTATCAGTCACAACTTTCTTCAGAACTTATTTTCCAGCTTGGATCAATTGGTCACCTGTGTTCAACCTTCGCATGGTAGTGTGTGGTGAGTTGATAATTAAATTTTTCCAAATAAAGCACTTGGTCTGATGAAATATTTTTATTAAGATTTTCTGTCTCATTTTCGGCTTCTTTCTCACTCTTCCAAGTATTTAGTGACGTATAATATTGTGCCCGTGACATGACATTGCTGTAACTTTATCATATAAGTTGAGTTTCTTTCACTTTTATTGTTAGGCCTGGTGCAGATATGTTGATTATTAGATTCTTGATCTCCATGAGGCTTTTGCTTCCCATAACTCTGTCTCTTCTTTGCTGACACTTTCTCCCTAATAGAGATAGTCTTATTTTTGGATATTACTGTATATACTTTTAGAGCTGTAATTTGATATACTTGTTGCTCTGCGGTTCTGGACTTGTCTAATTGGAAGATCCATTATTTCCTATCATCTCTTTTATCATAGTACCTTGCAACTGTATAACAGAGCTATTATGCTTCACTTGTTCTCAAGTGCTGGCGTGGATAGGAAGAATTTCTGAGATTGACTAGCTGAAATCTTGCTGTTGTTAAGCTTAGGGTGGACCTTGCAGTCATCTCTTTTCATTATCTTGTATGCTTTGAACTAAACTAGTGTTCCTTACTAATCATTGATATATTGTTGTCCTGTGGACACCTTCTAATACCCTTCTCTCTTACTTTTGTGGCATGAGTTGTTTTTGGTTTAAGATGTCTTGTTTAAGCTTTCGCATGGCTAGCGAATGAATGCATTTTGTTATTTATATGATAATGCAAAGTTAAATATAGTTCCTATGGGTTTGGGAGCTTGCATTTCTCCTCCCTTTATGAAGAAATAGGCATATACTTTCAGTGTTCAAGTGTTGTAAGTAAAGACATAGAACCTTCATCTACTACTAAATTTTCAGAGTCAGGATGTCATGCAACAGTGAGAACAGTAAACAAAGCATCCTCTTGTGTCTATCATTGTAAAATTTTAATTTCTGGACACTGCCATTGGAAGCATCTGTTGCCTTCCTGACTTCAAAAGCCTAAGTTGGCGTCATCACTCATCACTACAAGAATTTCATAGTGCATCTTAGATAATACTTGTACATAGCTTCCTTCATTTTTTGTTTTTTAAATTGCAAATTAGGCAAGACATTTAAAGGTTTGATTTTTTTATGTGGTGCTTTCATTGTATAACACATTTACTCTGGCATATTCCATAGTTCAAATGTGCTTGTCCATTGCATTCAGCATATGAATCCTCTGTAGTCATGTTACTAACTCTACTTCACGGAAGATGTTGCAGCTCATAGTCTACCTGCCTACTTTACAATATGGATTCTACTGATCCTTTGACCACTTTGCTATCACATTTTCAACAGTATAGTTTAGATGAATTTACCTGCACTAATATTGAGAGAACTGCTTTGTTATGGCTGGGAATTGGATAGTTGACAAAATTTTCCTTTTCAATGATGTGCATGACAGGGTTGCGCTCTTGGCATTTCATATGGCATTGATCACACATCCCCAACACGCATTTGTCATCCTGACTTTTGCTTCTGTATTGTATTGTGCAAATTGGAAGGGAGCTGTTAAATTTGCAGAAAAGCATTTTGAAGATGTAACTTTTTATGGACCAGAATTCTCTGATTCTCAAGGATCCATTTCAGATGATGAACTTGCTAAAAAAGTTGCACAGCTGGCAGTGCAAGTCCAAAAATCTATAAACATTTTAACAGACAGAGACAGCCTCCTGGAAGCAATGTCCAAGTTCCCAGGAGTCCCATGCTCTGGTTTGGTGGGTAAACATACTTTGACTTTTACATGTAACTGTTGTTTGCACCAAGGCAGTTTGTCTGTCTTGTTATTTCACTTTGTTTTAGTACACTATACAGTTACTTTTTCATCCATATGGTTCTTCAGAGTAATGATCGACCTTAGTGGTAGATCCATATTTAGTTCATTCTGTTCACCCGAGAGTTAAATAGACTAATTTTCTACTCCTATTTGAAAGTGGAAGCTGCATTAATCCTATTTGAAAGTGGAAGTTGCATTAATCAATTTCCAACAATAATATGGAGGAAATGTGCCATCGATAATTCTATCTGGAATTTTCTGATGATAAATGAGTTAATTAACTTTTGATGAGAGTGTTGGTCCAACGGACTTTAATCTTCTACCCGTATCTGAAAAGGGAAGCTGCATTAATCATTTTCCAATAATAATATGGGAAAATGTTTGGTAGATAATTCTATCTAGAATTTTCTGTTGATAAATGAGTTGATCAACTTTTGATCAGAGTGTTGGTCCTACTACCTCTCAAATAGCAACCTTGTCATATAAAATAGAAGAGAGAATAATGATCTAGTTTCTATGAATGCCTGTATTTGTGAAACAATGTTTCCTGTTGGTTTCTCCTTACAAGCATGGAATGAGGGGATGGCTTGAATATGATATGACTTTTTATTTCTTGGTCAAGTCTGTTTCTTCATTTGTGGTAACATAGTCATTATGTTTCAATAGGACCCACATTGTCGGCGAATGGGTGGAGGCAGATGAGTTTCCCAGAGTCCAACATTTTTCTTGGAAACATTTATGTTTGACTTATCTCTAGGGAATTTATTTTCCTCCATTTCTAGAGGAAAAGGTCAAATATTTAGTGATACTTGCTAAAAATTAGTAATTGCTTCATACAGCAAGACAAAGATCTTTCTAAACCCTTTTTCAGTGCATGCCATGAACGGAAAAGGTTTAAATATGTTCTGAAATAATATTTTAAGGCATGCATGATGCATCAACAATGTCCTAACCTAGAGTCTCTAGCTCATTATACTCGCAAGGAACTGATTATCCCCCTGTTTTTTTGTAAATTTTGTGACTTACGAAGTTAGTGATTCAGTTCTCCTGCAACAAATTGGACCAGTATCTCTGAACCTAATGTAAAGGTGTTCATTTATTTCTTAAACAACATGGTATCTTTCATCTGCCTTCTGTGTAAACTTGGGACTAAGTGCATCTTTCACCTGCCTTATGTGGAATCTGGGGACTTGGTGCACTTGGTATAAATGCAACGGCCTCCCTCTCTGTCTCCATCATAAACAGCCCTAATAGATTCATTGAGAAAGCAGGTTAGCTTATCCACAAAGTAAATACTAGTTGTACATATTTTTTTCTTGATTTGAAGATAAAATGGACACAGATTAGGGTAGAAGTTTAGTTTGGTAGTTGAGAGTTGTCTCGCTTAGTCACTCATACTGGTAGTCGTAGTATTGCTCTCTCTTATTCTATTTCTGTTACTTTTTACTTGTGAAATTCAAAGAAGAAGAAGAAGAGATATTGGGAATTTTTTGGTTTATTCTCTTATTCCGTCAAGTTGATGGGTTTAAATAGTTGTTACAAATAATGTAAATAAGGAAAGAAACTAATAAAATATTACACAATCTCCTAACTTATTAGGGAATATTCTCATATCTAACTATCTAATTATACCATAATCAACGCTCCCTGTCAAGATGGAGCGTATAAGTCATATGCTCCTAGTTTGCCACAAATATAGTCAATTCTAAATCCTTGGAGTGATTTTGTGAAAATATCCGCCAATTGATCTTTTGAGTTGACAAAACTTGTGACGACATATCCAGACTCAATCCTTTTCCGAATGAAGTGACAATCTATCTCAATGTACTTCGTTCTTTCATGAAACACGACATTAGAAGCGATATGTAGTGCAGCTTGGTTATCACAAATCAATGTCATCGGTTCAACTCCTCCTATCTTCAATTCTTGGAGAAGTTGTCTCAACCATATAAGTTCACATATAGCTAGTGCCATAGCTCGATACTCTGCCTCCGCGCTTGATCTAGCTACGACAATTTGCTTTTTGCTTTTCCAAGACACTAGGTTGCCTCCAATTAGAACACAATATCCTGAAGTTGATTGCCTGTCAAAAGGAGATCCTGCCCAATCTGCATTAGAATATCCAATAATGTTGGTGTGTCCCTTATCTTCATACAATAAGCCTTGTCCTGGAGAGCCTTTGATATACTGCAGAATGCGAATCACTGCATTCCAGTGACTATCACAAGGTGATTGCAAAAACTGGCTAACTAGACTAACAACAAATGAGATATCTGGTCGCGTGATTGTAAGATAGTCGAGTTTGCCAACAAGTCTCCGGTATCTGTTAGGATCTTTTGAAGGCTCCCCTTGCCCAGGAATAAGCTTAGCATTTGGATCCATAGGACTGTCCACATGTTTGCAATCCAGCATACCAGCATCTTCCAAAATGTCTTAAGGCATATTTCCTTTGTGTAATCGCAATACCATGGCAAGACTGTGCCACTTCAATGCCCAAAAAGTATTTCAGCTTGCCCAAATCCTTTGTCTGAAAGTGACTTGAGAGGTGTTGTTTGAGTTGAACAATACCTTCATGATCATTTCCTGTGATAACAATATCATCAACATAAACAATTAAAAACATATCTTTGTCATGAGATGAATGCTTATAGAATATAGAGTGATCAGCTTCTGTTCGAATCATACCAAACTGTTGGACAACTCCTTGAAAACGACCAAACCATGCTCTGGGAGATTGTTTTAGACCATAAAAAGATCGACGAAGTTTACAAACTACTCTAAGCTCCCGCTGAGCAACAAACCCTGGTGGTTGCTCCATATATACCTCTTCAGCAAGTTTCTCATAGAGGAATGCATTTTTGATGTCCAACTGAAAAAGGGGCCAATGATTCATTGCTGCCATAGAGATGAGAAGACGGACAGAAGCCATCTTGGCAACTGGTGAGAAAGTATCTCCATAATCAATACCATATAGCAACCAGTCTCGCTTTGAGACGATCAATAGCTCCATCCGAACCTACCTTAACTGTGAATACCCAATGACAACCAACTGTGGTTTTGCCTTTAGGTAAAGGAACAAGCTCCCACGTACCATTATCATGCAAAGCAGTCATCTCCTCAATCATAGCCTTACGCCAACTTGGATGAACCAGTGCTTCTGCCACAGTTTTGGGAACTTTGACTGTTGATAAGCTAGTAATGAAGGCATGACATGAAGGTGACAGATGATGATAACTTAAATTAACATAAATGGGAGTTTTATTAGCAATTGTTCTAGTACCTTTGCGAAGAGCAATGGGAAGATCATCTGATAAGTACTCGACCGAAGCAGAGGGCAATTTTGGAGTAGGTAACGAGTCACCAGGATTGCTTTGTGTACCTGTATCAAAGTTAGAAATACTAACTGGATTAGCAGCTTCAGAAGGAGGTTGAGGTCGCCGTGAATAGACCTTAAGAGTCGGAGGTGGAGCTGGGGTTGGAATGGTTGGAAACGGAAGGACTAATATGGCCTTTTGATTTTCTGTATTAGGAGAAAAATATGGAGAAGTCTCGAAAAAAGTAACATCTGCAGAGACAAAGTACTTTTTGGTAGAGGGATCAAAGCATTTCTAACCTTTTTGTAGACGAGAATACCCGAGAAAGACACATTTAAAAGCCTTGTGTTGAAGTTTATCTTTTCCAGGTGTAAGGTTATGAACAAAACAGGTGTAACCAAATACAAGTGGAGGAAGAGGAAACAAATTTTGGTCTGGATAGAGGACTGAATGTGGACTCTGGTACGGCAAAATAGATGAAGGCATACGATTGATTAAGTAACAAGCAGTAATTACGGCAACACCCCAAAAATGTAATGGGACATGATTGTGAATGAGTAATGTTCGAGCCGTTTCAATTAGATGTCTATTTTTTCGCTTAGCAGCTCCATTTTGTTGAGGAGTATGTGCACAAGAAGACAAGTGCAATATGCCCTAGGATGACATAAAAGAAGAGAGAGGAGTTGAGAAGTATTCTCGGGCATTATCACGGATTAGCTTTTTAATGGAACAACCAAATTGATTGCGAATTTCAGCACAAAATTTCTGAAAGATAGAGAATAACTCAGATCTATTTTTCATTAAAAATA
>JAPFFP010000070.1:4606228-4617716 GCA_026153255.1 Solanum medicagineum
GCAGAAAGACGGATATTCCTTGCTCATTATCAGACAATCACTTATTCACAAACTTCGTGTGGGGAAAATCGTTTTCACGGGACATTTTGTTTAATAGGTGCTCACAAGTAACTTATATCAATTTTTCAGTAATTTCTATATCATATACAAAGTTTTCTTCGGGTCAATGGTGCTCGAGCATCCGAAACTTTGAATGTGAGTCTGTCCCTGGAGAAGATAGAGTATTAGCAGATCTTATCACTACCTTCAAGGCAGATAGACTATTTTTAATAGACCATCGGATCAAGAAAAGGAAAAAACAGTCCACTGAAAGAAGCAACAATGGCACAAGAAACAAAAACTAATAACAAAACAGACATTACAACAAAATAAATAGTGAACTTAATAAAAATCAAAAATAAAATAACGAATCTCAAAACTATTCGATTTCTATTTATAGTTCCACATTTCAACGGTACAAGAAAATAACAGACAGTAACAGAAAATAAGACAAAAAAGAAAAACATGAACAATACCACGAGTACTAAAAGCACGACTACTAAAAGAACATACAACTACCTACTATTTGATATACACCCTCCGCAATATTCTATCTACCCTGAAACTACATCACATTCTAAAATTGATTAATTTCAATATAAACACCTGATACAGATAAAGTCGTAACTCCTATCATTCATCTATTCATTCAACTAAAGTTAAATGAAAAAGGAAAAAAAAAAAAAGTTAACTCTCTCTCTTTCCTAATTTTGAAAGCAACATCTCCTCCACATGCCCACACCAAAGTAACCGTTATGCCTCTTTTTTTTAGACGCTCTAATTCAACTAGCCGTTTCATTTGAAATATAAACCCTCTATAAACTATGTAGAAATTGACAAATACCCTCATTGGTGTTTTCCCTCAGACCCCATCTCTACAGTGTTATTGGGTTTTTTTAGAAATCCCAAGATTGGGTTTTTTTTTTTTTTGGTTCTTGATCTTTGGTGGGGTGATTGATTCTTGAAGAGAAAGGGGAAAAATGGGTGTTTCTAATGAGAACAATCATGTTATGACTAAACCAACAAATGGTCAAGGTAAATATAGCTTAAAGATTCAATCTTTTTTTGATTATTGACTATTTTTTGGGATTTAAGAGCTAAAATCAGCTGTTTTTTAGTTTTTGGGAGATGGGGTTTTTGAAAAGTTTGTTTCTTTGTCAGAAATGGGAAGCAGAAAATTTGGAGTGGAGACGAGGAGTAATCGAAGAGCATTGAGTGTGATTAATCAGAATTTTGTTGGAGTTAATCAGTACCCTTGTGTTGTTAACAAGAGAGGATTATCTGAGTAAATTCTCAGCTCCAATCTTTTAGATTTTTCAAAAAAAAAAAATAATCATTTTTGTTGTTCTTGAGCTGATTTAAGTGATTTTCTTGATCTTTCAGAGCTAATGGGATCTGCAACAAGAATCCTCCTATTCCAGCTCATAGACCAATCACAAGGTTAGATATATGTATATAGTCAGATTCAATATTTTCATTCCATTTATTTGAGGACCATTTTGTTGGAATATGACATGTAAAATGTAAATTTTTCAAAATGAAGGAAATTTGCTGCACAGATTGCTAGCTCTCAGCAGCATTATCCTGAGGTACTGCTATTCACAAGTCTTTTCATATTCATGAACAACAATAACATGTCTAGTGTCCCACAAGTGGGGTCTGGTGAGGAGGGTAGAGTGTATGTAAACTTTTTTTTTTATATTTATGGACTTATGAAAATTCCGGAAACAGTATTTCTATTGGTAAGGTCTGCGTACATTTTAACCTCCCCAGGCCGGGTATGTTGTTGTATGGACTTATGAAAATGGATTCTTGAATTACTGAGGTTTCATTGTAGTTTCTATAGTGTTATAACTCGTGTAGGCTTAGCTAGGATTTCAATTTCATGAGGGTTTTTGGATTTTAGAAAGACGACTTCAAATGCTACTAATTGAATTAAGACTTGAGTAATTGAGGTTTTAATGAAGTTTATTTAGTGTTGACTCGCATAGGCGTAGCCTTGATTTCAATTAAACATGTTTTCGGATTTTAGAAAGATGACTTCAAATGCTGCTAATTGGCTTTTAAGTTTAAATGTGTACATGTTTAATGAAATTGGATTCTTGAATTATTGAGGTGTTTCATTGTTGTTTATAGAGTTGTTAACTCATAGGCAGAGCCAGATTTGATGCTACTAATCGCGAGGAAGTTTAATATGTGTACATACAATGATGTCTAACAGGAAAACAAGAAACCAAAATTAGCAGCTGAAAACTTTAGTGTGTGGGAGGATGTACCTTTAATAGATGTGGATGGAAATGAAGCAGCAAAAGACCAACCAGTTCCTATGTCTTTGGAACAAACTGAGACTGTGTCCCATGACAACAAGACTCAAATGGTAAGAGAATCTTTGAGTTGAGTTAAATTTGGGACTTTTGGCAATTATCTTGGGACTTTAGATAGCTTATGTGTATAAATTTTCTCAGGAGGTTGAGATGGAGGATGTATTTGAGGAGACGGCGATAGATATTGACATCAAGGATGCAAAGAACCTGCTTGCAGCTGTTGACTATGTGGAAGATCTGTATGTTTACTACTCTAAAATGGAAGTAAGTCCAGCTGACTACCTTTTAGTACCTGAAAGAGAGACTTTTACAACATTACCAATGTGCATTTGATTTGTCAAAAGGGGTTCAAAATGAATATTCCCTTCGTTGAGAAGTTATATTGTGTAAATAGGATAACAACAATCTTTTTGTGTATAAATATAAATGTTGAATTCCATCGACGTCAAGGGAAGCTACTAATGTAGCATTAAAGGTGAATTCGGTATGTATAGTCAGGGGTGGATCTACACAAGTGAATTCCCTTTGTGAGAAAATTAAACTGTGCAAATAGGGTAAAAGATAGTCTTTTCGTTTAATTGAATTGTTGAATTTCGTTGTTGTAAGTGAAGTTTCAGCATTGACAGTGACTCGAAATTGCTTTAGGTCCAGGTTTTAAGACCAGTAACGCTACCCCCACCGCCCACGGCCTTCTTAAAGTGATGTTTGAATTAGCTGGAATTGCTTAGGACTATGTGTCTCATGCCACGGCCTTCTTAAAGTGATGTTTGAATTAGCTGGAATTGCTTAGGACTATGTGTCTCATGGTAGTTGTTGAATGTCAAAGTTAACACAATTATTTAAAAGACTTATATGAGTATAAAGAACGCAGTTTCTGATGAATGAACATTTGACTAAACAATGATAACTATATTCAGGTTTGCAGCCGTATCTCGCCAGATTATATGGCACAACAGTTTGACGTAAACGAGAGGATGAGATCCATACTGATAGACTGGCTTGTTGAGGTACTTGTAACTTTTAGTCGATAGGAAAGTGCACATTAACAGTCATATATAATAGCTTATACTAAATGAACAGGTACATCACAAGTTCGATCTCAGGGAAGAGACGTTATTCCTAACTGTTAACTTGATAGATAGATTTTTGGAGAAGCAATCAGTTGTGAGAAAGAAACTGCAGCTTGTTGGTCTGGTTGCCATGCTACTCGCGTGTAAATATGAGGAGGTTACTCTCCCTGTGGTGGATGATTTGGTGTTTATTTCGGATAAAGCATACGCAAGGAAAGAGGTTCTTGAAATGGTAGATGACAACGATATTTTTATCGATATCAGCTATTATTACCACATTATCTCAATTATTCCTAAAGATGTTGCATCCTCGTGTTCCTGCAGGAAAAATTGATGCTCAACACACTCCAGTTTAATATGTCCGTTCCAACGCCATATGTTTTTATGAGGAGATTTCTGAAGGCTGCTCAATCAGATCGAAAGGTTTAGTAGTGACAGAGTCTAGAAATGTTTGATGTTCTTGATTTTCACATCCCTAACTTTGTGTTGTATTCCTTTTACAACAGCTTGAGCTACTTTCATTCTTCTTGATCGAGCTTTGCCTCGTGGAATATGAAATGCTTAAATTCCCACCATCCTTTATGGCTGCTGCTGCAATCTATACAGCTCAGTGCACACTTTACGGTGTGAAACAATGGAGCACGACGTGTGAGTTGCATATAAAATACTCAGAAGATCAACTTCTGTGAGTAAATACAACTTCATGTGCTGATTGTATCTAATTTCTTTCTCGAGCTTGCTCTAATCATAACTTTTTGGTCCGTGCTTTAGGGAGTGCTCGAGATTGATCGTGGGATACCACCAAAATGCAGCAACAGGGAAACTAACAGGCGTACATAGAAAGTACAACACCTCTAAATTTGGCTATGCAGCAAAATGTGAGCCGGCTCATTTTCTTCTTGAGCAGACGCAGTAAGAGGACGGACATGTATAGTTTTTACTAACTTTACGTGACATCTGTGATCGAGTTGGTCTGGTTGACGATATGGTGGGGCGTTTAATGGAGTTATGCTACTCAAAATAACTCAGCAAACTGCTGGAAATTTGACAACTTTTCATAGATTAGCTTAGCTTAGCTCATTGTAAAAACAACTTGTAAGTTGTTTCACTGTTGTTGAGTTTGGAACATATGAACTATGTTTTTCTAATTTTACAACAGTAATAAAATCTTTAAACATTATTCGTAAAATATGTTTCCATTTACTGCTTACTTCATGAAGATAGAGAGGCTCATCTCAAGCTGATAATAAGAGGTGGGTTGAGAATCCACTATTCGTGGCTCAAAGAAGAATCTAGAATTTTGAGTTTCTTACGAGATATCTCCAGACGCTTCTTGTCTAAATTTTCTTCTAGAGTAAGTCCTTTAGATATCTCCACCACGAATAATCTTTAGATATTGTTCGTAAAGTATGTTTTCATTTACCACCACCTTGTGAAGGTAGAGAGACTCGTCTCAAGTGCAACAACTCCATGCTTGTATCTCGATCCTTATTTATTTACTATGATCAACAACCAATACATAAAGCTAATAATAAGAGGTGGATTGAGAATTCACTATTCATAGTTCAAAGATGAATCTAAATTTTGAATTTCTTACGAGTTATCTTCACTTTTCAGAGTAAGTTCTTAAAAGAGGAGTCGTATAATCATATGCCTCCTCTTTTACAAAATGCTTGGTCATTTTAAGCCTCCAGTAATCGTAAAATTACTGGCTGATTGGTCATTTTAAGTTTGTATTTTTTTTTTCCTTATTTTTATTCTCGTAAATACAACCCAATTAAAAGAGGACCAATCAATCTGACTTGATTTTTGAAAAAATGTGGTTAATATATATTGAAAAGAGTTAAAAAAAATTTACATAATAAAAATGAAGTTTTATGAAATAATAATTACTACCACTAGTTAGTAGTGTAACAGAAGTTTATAACACCCTCTGTCTCATATTAACTGAATTTATGAGGTAATATACATATATTAAAAAAATATTCAAAGATAAAATTTACATCATATTTTTCACTATTGCCCTTTGTGAAATAGTGTAATTTTATCTCTTAGAACATATAAAACTTTAATAAATGAAAGGTCAAATATGGAAAGAGCTTCAAACATTCTTTTTTAATTTTATACAATTAATCTATTTTGAATATTGAAAAAAGTCTAAAAAATTCGATTAAATTTGAGAGAAGGAAGTAGTATATAAGTAATAATCTTATGATTTTTTTGTTTGATCGATTCCAAGAGGGGCGGGGGGGGGGAGGAGGGGGGTTGAGATATTTATAGATGAGGATTGGGGGAAAAAGAATAAAAGAGATTATATGGATAACAACAAAAGATATGTCTATTTCAAAAAAAAATCCTACACGTCTCTTTTTTAATATAACATATGTCGGGGTGAAGTATTTTTTCTTTTTGATATATTTTTTTATTGGAACTTCTCTCATTCCTTTTATCGAACATAATGACACGAATTGAAACGTTTTTGCTTAATTGACACATCTGAAAGAATCGATGTTGAACTTATTGGATCCTTAACAATTCATGCAAAGATTGGTATTCTTGTCTCGATTCATACTATACAATCTAATTATTAGTTTGATCTACACTGGGTGACAAATAGTAACTCCTTTCTTCTTATATATTTTAATCTATTCTTATCTCGATTCATATTATATGATATGTTTAAATCCAACATTTATTATTTTTAGTATTTCTTTTCTATAAATATCAAATAGAAATCAAATACTAAATCTTTTTAAATGCATACATTTCATAGTTGATCATATCATAATTAGGATAATTATTGACTAAACATCAGATGCCATTTACTGCAACCTTTAATTAATTTTGGTTGGATTTGGTCATAAATGATGGTTTATTATTTATGTTGTTCAAAATTGGAAAAATTAAAAATTTCAAGATTTACCACATTGTAGGAGTATTTAATTATAGTATTTTTTTTGTGCTCCAATTTGGAAAAATTAATCATGCTTACCTTGATCCTTACCTAGTACTTATCCAAAAAAGATTTCAAATTATTATTATTATTTAATAATAATAATGATAATTTTGGTCCGAGTATTATATTTATCTTAAAGATATATTTAATATGTATAAATTTTTAGTTTAATACCCTGTAAATAAAAATTTCGAATTCATAAATTTCAACTTCTAACATTATCTATTAGTAATTAAAAATAATATAATTTCTATGCGACAGAAATAAAAATCACAGTTTAAATAATTTTAAAATTAAACATATTATTTTATATGTTATAAAATTAATTATTTCAATGACATGATACTATGGGAGCTAAACACATAAAAAAAAACAAAGTTTTCTTATGATTCTTCCGTTACTATTTTATAAGAGGGAGTACACTTGCTTAAGCATGCAGCAGATCGAAATATCTGCTTGAGTAGCTTGACAGTATATTCATAATTTTCTTATGATTCTTCCGTTTTAATTTACTTGTCTTATTTTTATTGTTAAAAAATATCGCTAATCAACAACAACAACAACAACAACAACAGCATACCCAGTACAATTCCACAAGTGGGGTCTGGGGAGGATAGAATGTACGCAGACCTTACCACTACCATAAAGGTAGAGAGGCTGTTTCCTGTGAACCCTCATCACACAAAAAAAAAAAAACACTAATCATGATAATTAAAACTACTTAAGTTAATGACTTAAAATATTTCTAAAAAATATGTTACGTCACAATATTAATAATTTAAGCTATTTAAAAATTATATTAAAATTTTTAAATTAACTCTCTAAAATCTATCTATAACGCTTAAATTAAAATCTATCATTTTCTATTTTCTCTTATTATTTTTTTAAAAAAAATTATCAGTACATTTAAATAAAGTTATCAAGATATAGTTCATGAATTAAGATATTTAATTCTCTAACTAAATAAAATATTTGTCCCTAATTTATGATAAGTTTTATCCATTGTACCAAACAATATCTTCTACTTATAAAAATCCAAAATTTATCCACATGAAACCCAAAAAAAAAAAAAAAACTTTATTCTCCCAAAAAACTTCAAATCTTTCTCCTACATTTTCACCATGAATCAATTCTTGAAAAACTCAAGATTTGTTGTTGGGGTTTTGAATCTCAGTAAAAAAATCGACCCCATAAGTTCAAAATCGACTCGACGATATAGCAATCTCTCAGAATCATGGAAATCAATGGAGGGTTTTGTTAAATGTAGTGCAAATTTTGAACCATTGACGCCTTTAAGTTTCTTGGAAAGGGCAGCTAATGTATTTAGGGATAGAATATCTGTTGTTTATGGTGAAAAATTGAAGTATAATTGGGAACAAACTCATAATAGATGTGTAAAACTTGCTTCTGCTATGTTGCATTTGGGCATTTCTCATGGTGATGTGGTAAGGTTTTTTTTTTTTTTTTTTTTTTTGGCCAAGTTTGAATTCAATCTCGTATTTGATTTGATTCGGCATGAAATTTTAGAATAGATTGATTTTTCGAGGTATTTGGTTTGATTTGGTATAAAAAATTTATAAAAAAATGAACTTTTTGGTATATTTGGTTTGATTCGGTATGGAGTTTTAAGAAAAAGATTGATCTTTTGGTGTATTTGATTTGATTCAGCATAATTTTTTTTGTTATATCTAATTTGATTAAGCACGAAAGTTTAGAAAAAAATTGGTTTTTTGATGTATTTAATTTGATTTAGTGAGGAATTTAAAAAAAAGATTAACTTTTTAATGTATTTGATTTGATATAGCACGAAATTTAAAGATTGATTTTTTAATGTATTTGATTTGATTCGTACGAAATTTTAAAAAAAGATTGATTTTTTGATGTATTTGATTTAATTTGATGCGAAATTTTAAAAAAAATTAATTTTTTGACGTAATTTGATTCGATTTGATACGAAATTTTTTAAAAAAAATTAACTTTTTCATGCATTTAATTAATTTGATGTGAATTAAAAAAAAGAATTTTACCTTTTTATTATATTTAATTTGATTCGACTTGAAATTTTTTTAAAAAATTAAATTTTTTGAGATATCAGACTCTCATACGTGTACGTTACTTAATATTATTGCTGCCCTAAAGTCAAGAAAATCAACTGAAAAAAACTATAATTGCTTTATAAAATGGGGCCCAAATTTGAGGGCCTAAAACTTTGACTTTTAGTGGTTTCACTCGCTATATTGAATATGTTATTATTGTATTGATCTTTTGAAGTTCTCAAAAATAAGGGATAGAGTCTGTGTAGGTTTCACTGTTTGCATATTTCATGTGTAAAATTATAACAACAACAATATTTCATAAGTAGAGTCTAGGAAGGATAGAATGTACACATATCTTATCACTATCTTATAGAAGTAGAGAGAGGCTATTTCCTAGGAACTTTCGTCTAAAAAACCCATAAGCAGAATAAACTAATTATGACAAAAAGTTAAAAGAAAGGGAACAACAAAAATCGACTAATAACGAAAAGCACATGATAATACGTAAATATGATATAATTAATAATGACAACACATGTTATAAAATACTACTACTCATCTACCCTACTATACCCCATGACTACACGTGTAAAATTATATTGAAAATATTATTGTTATTGTAACAACTTTTTGAAATTTATGATCTTATAATAAACTTGTTATTCTATAAAAGTATGGAGCTAGGGGTGCAAGAGAGTTCATCGGAGTCTCCGCTATTGGAAAATTACATTTTCTGTTGTTTGAGAAGTTTATTTGACTTGGTACGCAATTTAAGAAAGAAATTATTCTTTTTTCACTTCAATTTTAAGTGTTCTAATATGATGGAATATGGAGTTTAAGACTGTGAAGAAAACATTTTTTGATGTGTAAAACTAGCTCTTGGACCTCCGCCTCTGAGCGTAAGCTTGTGAATTCTGAATTCTAATCCTTAATCTTACATTAATAATTTGTACATATTCAATGGATGAAGCAAAGTTACTAGGTTTGATCGAACCCGTAGCTGCTACTCTACCTCCGCCCCCTGCTCGTGATTTCTCGGGGTGGGGTGAGATCCATGCCAACTCCTCTATGATCAATAGTTTAGAATCTTTTGATAATAATGAATTTGTTTTGAAATATCTTTTGTAGGTTGCAACTCTGGCTCCTAATGTACCAGCAATGCAAGAGCTACATTTTGCAGTACCGATGGCTGGAGCCGTTCTTTGTACACTAAATACGCGCCATGATTCATCTATGTTATCGATACTTCTGATTCATTCGGAAGCAAAGGTCATATTTGTGGATCAACAATTGCTCGAAGTTGCTCGAGGAGCATTAGCTCTCATTGCTGACAAGAAACAGAATCCGCCTCTTCTTGTTGTCATTCGTCAATCTGATGAATCCTCCCCTGCTATTGAAAACTTAAACACTCGCGATCTTGAATATGAAAGTCTACTTAAAACTGGGGATAGCGATTTTGCTATAAGATGGCCGAGAACAGAATTTGATCCTATCAGTATTAACTATACTTCAGGTACAACGTCGAGACCCAAAGGAGTTGTTTACAGTCATAGAGGTGCGTATCTCAATACCATCGCCACTTTTTTGCTTCACGAGATGAGTTTGTTCCCTGTTTACCTCTGGACCGTTCCAATGTTTCACTGCAATGGTTGGTGCTTGGTTTGGGGGCTTGCAGCGTTGGGTGGCACAAACGTTTGTCTTAGAAATGTCTCTCCAAAGGACATATTTGAACACATTTCGTTGCACAATGTCACACATATGGGCGGGGCACCAACTGTCCTGAACAAGATTGTGAATTCACCCCGGTGTGATCTAAGGCCACTTCCTCGCGAAGTTAAGATAATGACAGGTGGTTCACCGCCTCCTCCACAAGTTATTTCCAAGATGGAGGAGCTAGGATTCGGAGTAATTCACTTATACGGACTCACAGAGACATACGGTCCAGGTACGTATTGTTTATGGAAGCCCGAATGGGATTCTTTGCCTCCTGATGAAAAATTTATACTGAAAGCAAGACAAGGAGTACAACATCTTTGTTTAAAAGAAGTCGATGTACGAGATTCAACAACCATGGAAAAAGTTCCAGCTGATGGTAAATCCATTGGAGAAATCATGTTTAAAGGGAACACTGTGATGAGTGGATACTTCAACGATACGAAAGCAACAGAGGAAGCTTTTAAAGGCGGATGGTTTCACAGCGGTGATCTTGCTGTGAAGCATCCCGATGGTTATATAGAAGTTAAGGACAGGTTGAAAGACATAATTATCTCCGGTGGTGAAAACATAAGCACGGTAGAGGTGGAACGAGTTTTGTATAGTCATCCAGCAGTTGTTGAAGCAGCAGTAGTTGCGAGACCAGATAACCATTGGGGGCAAACACCTTGCGCGTTTGTGAAGTTAAAGGAAGGATTTAGTGTTGGCGATCAAGAAATCATCAACTTTTGTCGAGATAATTTGCCTCATTACATGGCCCCTCGAACTGTCATCTTCGAAGACATCCCTAAAACATCGACAGGCAAGATACAAAAATTTATCCTGAGGGAGAAGGCGAACGCGTTGGGTAGTCTCTTCTAGGATGAAAATGAAGCAGCAGCAGGACAATCTGGTGTTAATAACAGCCCCTTTGTGTCTAAATGTATGAATTCATTGTCCTGCAAAATATTTGGACAAATGGAACTGCAAAATTTGATTCAATTTATCGTAATCGATTAGTTAACACGTTAAAAAGTACTGTATAAATTAGTCATTTTTCAATTATTATTCCTCGTCTTTGGGACGGTTACACACTTGTTACGATAACTCGACCACTAGTACGTCTATATGTCAAGTCTCAAACAAGTTGAGATCGGCTAATTCTTATTGTTCATGTCTCTTCATATAATCACAAATGCACTTGCTATCTTAAAAATTGTGAACAAAAAGGTGCACTAGGTTGGGAATGAAAAATTGATAAATTTTTTGAACAGTTTTGTTGAAGATATAATTAAGTAGTGAAACATGTCGATTGGGAGGATATCAAATGTCCCATCCACACATGCAACATCCGCGCCACCCCACCCCCAC
>JAPFFP010000070.1:4617816-4637520 GCA_026153255.1 Solanum medicagineum
TTTGTTTTCTGAAATCTTGTATAGAGGTCTGTGGACGTTTGTGGGTTGTATATGTCAGAGTCGTGTATGTCTAGAGTCTGTAGTTAGTTTGAATTCGATCAGGCGGCGGGACCGCAGCGGTGACCTTGTCGGCCCGCTTTATTTTGTGTAGATTATGTCTATACATATATTTGTGCATTACTGCTTCTGGCTGGCTGAGTTTCCTTGCAGGTGGGTTAGTCACTGAAACAAAGGAAACTCTGCCGGATTTTCTGTAGAATTATTCGTAGTAATGTGTGTTTTCTTATCTGTAATGGTGCCTAATCGGCACGGGTCACAGCCCCGGGGTCGGGTCGTGACAATATTCCTACATATTCAATGACTTTCTTACTAAAAATATAATATTTGAACCAAAACTATTGGATTTGATCGCTTCTGTAATAACACATCGACTCCGCCTCCGGATTCCACATTAGTTACGTCCTTTTTATCCTCCAACAAATTTCATCTTCACCAGCCCTCCTATTGAGAGCCATAAAAAGGGAAAAATAACATGAGAAACAAGAAAAATGAAAAATCTTCGTAAAAGACAAACAAAGATGGAAAAAATTAATATAGAACCAATACCTAGTAGTACTTACTAGTAATTATATATGTTCCACTAGTTATACAGGCGTAGTCAGAATTTGAAGTTTATGGGTTTAAGATTCTAATTCTTTTAAGTTATCGAGTTTTAAATTAATAATCTGCACATATCCAATGAATTTCGTACTACAAATACAGAGTTTGAACCAAAGTTATTGAATTTGACCGCTTCTGTAACTAATACATTGGCTCCGCCCCTGTATTTCATATTGATTACGTCCTCCTCGCCTAGCTTCAACACGCTTTATCTTCACCGACCCTTGTACCGAACGCAATCAAAGGGAAAAATATCATGAGAAACGAAAACCTTGTAAAAGACAAATAAAGATGGAAAAAATTATAGAACCAATATGTAGTAGTACTTAGTAGTAATTATATATTTTAATTAAATAAATCTCTCCTGATTCTGCTGCAGAAGTGGAGATTAAAATAAAATTAGAAGTCAATATTGCAATTAGCTGTATTAATCATCACTTTAATTAGGGAATCATTAGCACGTCAAGCCACTCGTGCACAACTAATTAACATCTGTCAATTCAATTTATTTAAATAATAATTAATACGATTGGATCTCTATTTATGTAGATCTCAAAATATTATTATTTCGAATATTGGATATATATATATATATATATATATGTTCATAAATCATAGGTAGTAGAAATAACTAGTAAGAAACAAGTATACAATTTTACAATAAGAATTAATTATCACGATTCGATTCATTCTTCATCATATTAAGATCAAGCATCTGAGTTGATCGGAACAACGTACCTAAAAAAGTGTGCGAAAATTACATTGATAAACTACATGACCAAAGGGTGCATTTACATAAGTTTTCGTTAATCAATTATTAAATAGGGCTTTGAACGAGAAGTACCCCCTCCGTTTCTTTTTACTTATTACATTCTGTTTTTCGAGAATCAAAAGTAACAAAATTCACATTTTTACTATAAGAGTTAATTATCATGATTCGACCCATACCTCATATTAAGATTGAGCATCTAAGTTAATCATAACAACGTACCTAAAAGAAAAATATGCGAAAATCAACCATATTGATAAATTACGTGATCGAAGGGTGCATTTACATAAGTTTTCGTTAATTGATTATCAAACGTGCTTTGAACGAGAAGCATCCCTTCATTTCTTTTTACTTGTTATGTTTTGTTTCTCAAGAGTCAATGCAGAATTCAATATTTTAAGATGTATATACTTTTTTAATCATATTAGTGTGAGATAGTGTTTTTCGAACATCTAACTTTATATTAATACTCCCTTTATTCTATATTAACTGAATTTGTAGGGCAGTGCACATATATTAAGAAAAACATTCAAGAACACATATAATTTGAATCATAATTTTCATTATTGCTCTTCGTAATATTAATCGTAAATATAACTTTGGAAGTAGTTTAATTTATCTCCTAGAATATAAAACTTCAATAAATAAAAGAGCAAATATAAAATAAAAAATAAAAAAATTCAAACATCAATTATTTTGAATCATAAAAAAAACTTTAAAAATTCACATAATATAAAATAAAGTAAATATTAAATTATTTCAATACAATATAACTTTGAAATTAGTTAAATTAACTCCCAAAAATCAAAATATCACAAGGAAATGGGTGGCTAAAGTTAAATAATATTAAAGAAATTAATAAACTTATTTCATAAAATATGTACATAAATGAGGCACAAAAAATCATGTCTCTGATAACGAGACAAACTTTTTTTTTTTTTAAAAAAAAAGAAAGCTTGAAATTAAAATCATCATAAATTAGAAAAATAATTTAATGTACATAACAAATAAATGATGACATCAGAACTTAAGACAGAATAAAGTTAATATATTAATTTATGATAGAAATAGATTAATTTACCATAATTTACGGACTTACCTCCACAACCTTAACTAAATTAAAGAAGAAATATTTATAGGATAGAAATAAAATTTACCATAAATTTATGAATATGAGCTATGGAGAACTACACAATTCCTAAGACTAGTACTAATATTTACACTTAATTATGTCATTTAATTAATTTTCTCTAACCTATATTTAATATTACTTCCGTCCCATAATATAAGAGCATCTTTCTATAAATATTTGTCTCATATTATAAGGGCATTTACTAAAATAGGATAGAATTAATTATTTTTTTCCATTTTACCCCATTATTAATTAGTGCATTAATGATTTTTCTAACTTAATTTAATATACATTGACATAAATAAAGGGTAAAACGGTAAAGTTAACTAATGCATTGATGATTTCTTAATCACCGTGTAAAATGAAAAGTTCCTTATATTATGGGACGGGGGAGTATAAAATAAAAATATATAATACTCCCTCTATCCATCTTTACTTGGCTCCTATATTATTTTGAGATGTCCAACAATACTTGTCCACTTTATAAAATCAAGAGATGATTTTACATTTACTTCCTAATTTACCTTATCATTAATTATAGTTATTTCTCAATTACATCTTTTAAGACATAACATTTATTATATTCTTCCCATTTTACTATTTTTTAATCCCTATGCCAAATCAACAGGGACCAAGTAAAATTGGACGGAGAAAGTATATAGTTGAAGAATATGTTATTTTTGGGCCTTTTAATTTTTGGGCCACAAAAGGCTTCACTTGCTTTACTTTGAGTTGCCCATGAATAAGAGCACCATGTGTTTATAACTATAGGTAGGATTTGGATATATATACACACACAAGGGAAAAAAAAATTAGTTCTGATAAACCTCGATTGATCAAGTAAAATAATACAAAATTAAGTGTGGAAAAAAAATAGCAATATCAAAAATTCAACAATCAAAGTAAAGGAAATAATGAATAATAATAACTATATAGATAACGAGAACTAGACGATAATTGACTATCTACTATTGAATTCTAATCCTTGACGTTAATATCTTTTTATATAGGTCATGTCTTTAGTAACCTACAAGTGTGTCATGTCCAATTTAACCATATTTCTCTGATACCTTTTCAGCATACCCTACCTCTCTTCATATTTAGCATAGTCGACATGTGTATCACCTCTCTACATATTTGAATCATTTCAATCTCACCTCACAGATCTTGTCCATCATGTCGGAGGACATTCCCGCTAGGGGCGAAGCTAGTCCTTGGTTAGGGGTTCATTCGAACCCCCATTCGGTAAAAAAAAAATACTATTTATATATGATTAAAATAATTTTTTATGTATATATATAGTAGATGTCGAACCCCCTTCAACTAATTCGTATGTCCACCTCTTTAAATTTTGAACCACCTTAATAAAACCCTGGCTCTGCTACTGATTCCCACGTTGTCTGGAATATCTTCATTTCTAATCATATCTCTCCTAATATGTCCATCCATCTATCTCAATACCCTCATTTCACCTACTTTAATTTTATTTCCTGAACGTGCGAGTTCTTGATCAATCAATAACTGATCGACCAATAACCACATTCTTATCGCCACAAAACATCAAACATCAAGTTTAATTTAATTACTCCTAGTAATTCCTTGATCTACCTTAATTACACAAGTAAAATGTTGGAGGTCTTAATTAATACTAACTTATCAAGAAAACACATGGCCAGCCATCCATACATGCACAAATATAATTATTTTAATTTTATTTGTGAATCTCCATTATGAACAGATTATAATTATAACTTATAATTAATTAATTAATTAATTATCCTTTTGTTGCGCTCCCTACAGCTCACACCACCTCAGTAACCCATGTTCAAAAATTTAATGACAATGTAACATTAAACAAGTGGAAATTATTATAAACTTTGCCAAATTCCAAGAAATGCTCATGTTACTATCATATGCAATTGATAAGATTCTTATTCCCAAACACCAATTAAATTTTTTTTAAAAAAAATTCATATTATAAATGACAACATTGGTATAGAGTCTTTATAATTGTCCCCTATAACATATAGTTTCCTCTCAAGAAAAACAAGAACATGCCTAGTACAACTCCAAAATCCAACCACTTTCGATCGATCAGTTTGCCTGGAAGATCACATTCCAGTCACGTTAGATCAATCAGTATGCCTGGATGTTCACACCAAACCACAGAGAAACTTAAAGAGGCTATCAACAATCTCAAAGCATTGGAAGTATCAACCACATCATCCGCGGAGGTGATGTACAATGGTTTACTTGGTCTAGAGGAGTTATACAAATGTGTGAATGTTCTTCTTAACTTGCCCCAAACACTTCAAGCATTTTCCCAATATCGTCTTGGGAAAATGGTTGAAGATTTATTGGATAAATCGGTGAGGCTTCTTGATCTTTGTGGCACCACAAGGGAACTTGTGTTGCAATATAAGGAGAATGTTCGCGATCTTCAATCCTCCCTCAAGAGGAGGAAGAAAGATTCAACAACAGAATCAAGCATGATGAAATTCACCTCCTTCAGCAAGAAGATCAAGAAGGAGGCTAAACGATTAGTCGTGGTGTTAAAGCAAATGGATCAAGAGACTGAACGATCATTCGTCCCCAAAGATGCAGATCAAGACATGATAGACATGATCAAAACCCTAAAGGAAGCCAACGCTATGCGTATTTCCATGTTCCAAATGTTCTTGTCGTTCTTATCTGTTCCACTTTTGAAGCCTAAGTTATCAAAATGGTCATTGGTTTCGCGACTTTTGGTAAAAAAGGGAAGGTTAGCTTGTGAAGGACAAGAAGAGAAGATGGATTTGGAAAGTAGGTTAGAACCATTCGAAGCTCACCTTGATAACTTCGAAAATGGCTTGGAAGGAATATATAGATGCATGAGTAGATCAAGAAGTTCACTCTTGAATATCTTGAAAGAACTTGGATTCAGTACACCTATGTGGTTCAACCTTGAATTATCTAAAGAAAAAAAGGAGACAACCGTTGAAAAGCTCTTTGGAGAGTACATGTGTCTCTTTAGGAAAAGCCCTAATCTAAGAACTTCTCGTTATAAAAGTGTACGTTCTTTTTAGGACAATAAAATCTCTCACCAAACATCTGAAATGGTCTAACGATCATATAGACTGTTAATTTATACAGTGTAATTCATATTTTTGAACCACATAATTACGCTATTCGAGTAATCAAACAAATACGGTAAATTTTGGGATACTATGTGTTATTGATTCATGTTTTTGAATCATGTTTATGAAATTTTTGAATACCACTCTTTTTTTTTTTCCAAATTATATTATTGTGTAGTAAAGGGCTATAGTGGTCATATATATAGTATTTAATATTATGAAAAGACAAATTTCATATATCACCAATCAATTAATCATTATATTTATGATTATGGTATGTGAAAAGGTGGTGGGGCATCTCATGATTCAAAAAAGCTGCATTTATTATTTTGTTTCTAGAATATTTTTTGGTTCTTTTATCTTTATTTTTGTTTTTATGTTTCTCTATTAAAAATTGAAAAGTATCTAAATGCATTATTCATTAAATGAGGAAAACATTTAAGAAAATGAGCTAAGACCTTTTATGTCTAACACTTTTAACTTTTATTTTCTCCTATACTAAATATATACGAGGAAAGAGAAAAAAATCTTTAGTTTTTGCAAATTATATATCACCTTCTCATCAACTCAATTTCACTCAATTTTTTTGTCATATTTGCTTAGTTTTATCTTATTTATATTTATAATAATCGTGAAGCGTGAATTTATTTAGTAGTATAATATTATATGATTTTGATCTATGAAAGATAATGTGACACCTCTCTTAGGCCAAAAAAGCTACTCCCATTCATACTTATTTATGTAACACTTTTTTGAGTTACAAGAGCTAATTGAGTAACTGGTAAAGTTACTATCATATGATCAGGAGGTCATGAGTCCAAACATTGGAACCTCTGGCAGAAATGCAAGTTAGAATAGACCCTTGTTGTCGGATTCTTCGCCTAACCCTGCGCATAGTGAGAGTTTTAGCGCCTCAAGCTTGACCTTTTTTTTCGACATATGAATTGTCCCATATAAAATACAACAAAATCCTAACTAACTTTCAAACCTTAAAAGTGAGGCAACCTTCATTTTCTTTTTCCTTGAAAAACAACAATGTAACAAGGTAAAATACAATGTACAAGAAAACAAAAGAAAGTGTTTATACACCTAGCTAAGAAATTCTATTATTTGTCATCGTCATCGTCGTCATCATTCTTTGAAGGTCTATACTGTTGAACAACAAGAACTGAACCACTAATATCAAATTCTGCAGAAGCCAAAAAATCGCCTACTTTACCGAGCTCTGGACATTCTTCCCAATCACTCATTCCTGCTTTTAGTATTGAATGTCCTCGCCCGTCCTTTCCTACTATGAACAATGAATACATTTCAGCCATGTCTCTCAACGCAGACGCTGTTTCTGCGCCATTTTCTACAACCTTTTCCACATATCCTACTTGACCTGTCACCACATACCTGATCATTTCGATAAATTCCTATCAATTATCATACCAGAATGAGAATACTACATAAACAGACTCTCAAACTTGATCTCAGCTAGCAAACAAGCATTCCAACTTTGAGAGGATGCCTCAACTTGATCTCAACTGGCAACTTAACACTCCAACTCGTCATCCTCGGGGTGTCTAGTGGACACCCAATGATGACACGACGCACAAATTTTGGACGTGTCTTGATGATCAATTTGTAGGTTGGAGTGTTCAACTGACGACACAATGATGTGCATACTCAAAGTTGGAATCGTACTTGTCTCAGCGGAACCTAAGTTTGAGTGTCTATTTATGTAATACGACTATAAAGTATAGACAGAGTAAAAGGCGATAAAGTACTAGCATGTTAGATGTGTTACCTGCTATGGAAATCTGCCAAAACTGCGCTATCTGTTTCTTTCTCTACTTCTTCATTTGATATTGCCATCAAGACATCATCGGTTTTATTGTGGGCAACATTGACACCTGAAATTTGTCCTCTTGAAGAGGAGGGAAGGAATCTAATTATGGTGAGATTTACGTGATGATCCATGCCAAGACGTTTACCAAAGCCTAATGCTTCACGATCATCAGGTCCACCAAAAAATAAGATAGCTATGTGTTGCAGAGAGTCAGAACCCGAAGGATTTAAGCACCCTGCTGTAAGTCCACGGTCAATAAGAATGGCAACTGAACATGGGGCATGCCGAAGAACTTTCTGATTTGTAGTTCGTATTCCTTGTTTACCATTTTCTAGCTTCCCATCGATTCTCTGATGTTTGTGGAAAGGAAGGACAATGATAGATGCTCTTATGTCTTCAGCAGTGTTACAAACATCTGTGTACATACGTGAAAACGGAGATACAGCTTTAATCTGGTGAACCAATAACCCTGTCTCACTAGTGAACATATCCATGGCTTCATTTATCTCAACAACGTCATTCCCACCATAATCATCTTCATCACTTAGTTCATCATCCTCTCGTTGATTGTACAGCAAGTTAGTCTTTTTTTTTTCTGGGAGCTCAACGAGATGCATCAAGTAAGGGGTTATTGGAACTTCTCTTGGCCCTCTGGAGGCTGCAACAAGTCCTAGCATAGTTGCCACTGGACGTGGACTATGCACACAAGCAAGTATTCGTAGTTCGGTTTCTGGATTATGAGATTCAAAAAGTACTTGCCTGTAACCAATGATATCAACTTCTCTTCTCACCATGAAAGCTACTATTGGTCCCCATATCAATGTATTCACAATAATCGTTGCTATCATCACGTCATAGAAATTCTGGCTCGAAACAAGCTGCAAATTTGCGAAATCTTATTTCATGCTACTAATATAGTAGATAGACAAAAGGTAAAAGTTATCCAACTGTAAGAAGGTAAATAGCAACATAATTATCTCACTGCATATGACATTCTATGAGCTTGCAGACATGCCACTTTAACATTGTCGTTTGTTAAAAGCACAAATAAGCACTTGAAAACAAAGACTACAAGAAACGGCACAATTCTTTTGCCTTCTACTCACTGACAGAAAGGGTTCAAAATATGAAACGTAAACATCAAAGAAGCCAAATGGGCTCAACATCTACTCTATATACAGAACATCATTGGCTCAGACGGACCGCCTTCCCCCTACCTGGCACTGCCCCTGCTTCTACTCATTAAAACAGGCTGTTTCTTGATTAAATAGTGCATTTGGCTGGAGTTATTGTATAAGACTAGATCGATACTACACGATCTACTTAGCAAAATCAATTTAAGGTATAAACCTAACCAAACATAAGCTTTGTAGGTTTAAAATCAACACAAAAAATATCATGCCAACTATATAAAACCATATATTATCAGCTTTAAGTTCTGATCATGCTTATTTAAAGAAATCTTGGAAAGGAAAACTTACGCTGTTCGACAAGCCAATAGTCAATGCTAGAATATCAACATGACCTTTTAGGTTCATTATAAAAGCGACAAGCACCCCTTCTCTATAAGGAATCTTTAGGTGAAAGCAAGCTGCCAGTGTTCCAACAATCTTCCCTCCGATGCTTGACAAAATAAGGATAATGAATACCATAAAGTTCCGCAGGTTTTTCAGCTTAGTAATATTTGCCCTGAAACCATGGTTGCCAAAGTAGATTGGAAATATGAAATTGTGAATTGGATATGTGAGTTTGACCAACAAAGTTCGAGCTGCTTTTCCTCCTCTCGGAAACATTGAACCAATGAGGAAAGAAGCTATAATGCTGCTGAATCCAAGCTGCTCGAGGGCCATAGCAGCGATATAGAGAATCGCTACAAGTACAAATGTTTCAGTATTTCCAAGGTACTTTTTGTTCCTATTCCTCCTATTCAACCAATTAGCTAGATACATATTGATTGCAATAACTATACCAACAATGATAAAATAGAGAAAAAAGAAAAAGATCCATTTTACAATTGATGTTGATTCGTACTCTGAAAGTATAAACAATAGAAACACCGCATATGCATCGGCTATCAAGGAAGCAGATATAGCCAACTTCCCAATCTCAGAAGTTCCAAACTTAAGGTCCGCTGCCACACGGACTACAATTGGGGATGCTGCATTGGCTAAGGTTATGATGATCATTAAGGCCATCATGAATGAAGAACCAGACGAAGCTGTCTCTTGAAATACTAAGAAAGTGACAGCACCTGCAAAGATAGTACATGCTAAACTGCTGCCACCTGCAATAATGCTTGCACGGCGTATGTTGCGCATCAAATAAGGGAAGTCCGTCTCAAGACCAATCAGGAACATGATTATCGTTCTAAATATTAATGCCATGAATTCATAGTAACCCGAATTATAACTTTGAATGAAGAACTCCTCTACTGCTTTGATTCGTGAAAACCCCGAGGGACCCATCAAGAACCCCGCCTGTGTAATCAACCAAACAGAAAATGTAAGAAAAATATCGTCATACCTTTATCAAATCCAACAAAAATACACTACTTTTGAATGATCCAACTCAGGGATGGCAACATCTTTTTTAGAGAGTTCGAGTACCGTAGCTTCATCATACTTGTGTTACAAACGCAACATTGGACCATTTGACCTTTTTAACTGTAAATTTAGACATATTTTGTCACCATGCACTTTCAACATTTCAAATCATTGACAAATAGCAGGTATATATACAACAACACTAATGTTGCTCAGACTCTTTAAAAATATTGTCATACTTGCATCCGATCCTTCAAAATTGCATTGCTTTTAGAGGATCCAACGCGCGTTCATCTGATATTTTATAAGAGTCCAAGCTACATAGTTTCATCATACTTGTGTTCCCAAATGCAACATTGGACACCTTTTTAGCTATAAAGTTTGTCTTTCCCCTATCCTACAAAAATGCACTACTTTTAGAGCATCCAACACGCATCGGCATGACAATTTTTAAGAGTCCAAGCTACAAAGCTTCATCATACTTGTGCTCCCTAATGCAACATTGAACCACCATATAACCTTTTTAGCTACAAAGTTTGTCTTTATCCTATTTTACAAAAATGCACTACTTTTAGAGCATCCAATATGCATCCGTTGACATTTTTAAAGAGTTCAAACAACATAGCTTCACATACTTGTATTCCAAATACAACATTGAACCACCATATGACCTTTTCAGTTACAAAGTTTGTCTTTTTATCCTATTCTACAAAAATGCACTACTTTTATAGCTTCCAAAACGCATCCGTCTGACATTTTTAAAGAGTTCGAACAACATAGCTTCACATACTTGTATTCCAAACACAACACTGGACCACCATTTGACCTTTTTAGCTACAAAGTTAGTCTTTTTATCGTATTCAACAAAAATGCACTACTTTTAGAGCTTCCAACACGCATCCGTCTGACATTTTTAAAGAGTTCGAACAACATAGCTTCACATACTTGTATTGCAAATAGAACATTGAACCACCATATGACCTTTTAAGTTACAAAGTTTGTCTTTTTATCCTATTCTACGAAAATGCACTACTTTTAGAGCATCCAACACGCATTCGAACAACATAGCTTCACATACTTGTATTGCAAATACAACATTGAACCACCATATGTCCTTCTTAGCTACAAAGTTTATCTTTTCCCCCCTCCATTTTGTCTTTCTAATCTAGACTTGATTACAAAGTTCCCAAAAATTACAAGATCCCTAACAAAACAAATCCTACACATTTGGGGCTAATGCATTATTTATGCACACCATGTGTTTGTAAAAAACACTGTGTGAAAGATATGACATACTTACGAGAATTTGAACAATAGGTGAAGCTTGTCCTAATGGCTTGAGCAAAATCTGCAAAATATGAGAGATCACAAGAATCCCAGAATACTGCCATCCCATACTAATAATGGGATTGAACAATTCTTGATTACAAGAACCCCTTGCCCCTTGTTGGTCTGCAGCAGCCATGATAAAATTTTCTTGAAAAAATCAAATTTTTGATTAAAAAAGTTAATTTTTTTTTCAAGAATGTGACGATAATTTCATTGTGAAGAAGTATGAGAGAGGAGGAATGAAACAAGAGATGAATTTTCTTCTTCCTCCCCTCACAAACCTTCTTCCTTTTTGGCCTGAATTTTCTTGCTCTGTTTTTTCTTTCTTCTTTGTTGTAACCATTTGTGCCAAAAAAAGTAGACCGAAAACAGGGTGATGGATTTGCTATTTTCTTTGGTTTTGGAATCCGTTATTAGCGGATGTTATTCTTTGCTTGTGTGTGTTTTTATTTTTGTTGCTACACTACGGGGTGTCAAGTGGGCAGATTGATGGTTATGTTTGAGTCGGGTTAAATGAGTGTGCGATATAATATAATAAAAAAAGTTATATAAATAGAGACTTTATTTTATTATGATTTCTAAAAATTTTCATTATTTGAAAAAATTACAAAAATCTCTTACCTGATACATCATTATCTTCTCTCGAATACATCCCTATTCTCCTCTCGAATACATCTGTCACCTCTCAGCTACATCTTATCTCTTCTCGGTTTGTTATTGATCCGTTTGAATCAATATTAAATTAAAATAGCTTACTTAATTTTGATGATTATTTATTTATGGGCTACTACAATAAGTTCAAGACAGACCGTTATGATAACATTGATAGACATGCTGATCTTAAATTAAAATAGCTTACTTAATTTCGATGATTGCTTATTTATAGGCTATTACAATTAGTTCAAGACAGACCGTTATGGTGAAATTGATGGACATGCTGCTCTTAGGAAGCAATGCTAATGCATCTCGGTTCGAAAGCAGCATACCATCTTCTAAAAAGGATAAATAAATCTTATAATATATTCAATTCTCGATTTTCATTTTAGAATTATGTAATTAAGGGACTCCCATTTTTTTTAAGACTTTTTATGATATTTTCAATAGTTGTGTGCATCGGTCGACTCAGTTCGGTTTTATACATTATCAGTTCGATCTATCAATTTGGATTTTTAAATATGTATAACAAACCAATAGAATAACTTTTATCGGTTTTCGATTTATCGATTTTAACTCTTTAATGGTTCGATTTTTGATTTACCCGATAAAAATGATAATAAGAATTTGCTTTAATAAAAGCAGATGGAGTATGAAGACTATATTTACTAACTTGCAAATGTTGTAATTAGTTACTTACAAACTAAACTAAATAAAAGTCAAGTTGTCCAAATAGGTAAAATACTGTTATAGTATCCTATTACTATTAAATTATTAATATTCAATATTTACGAATAGGTAAAACAGTAAATTACTATAATCTTGTCTTATCACTACCTTATAATATGAAAAAAAAAATAGTGTATACCTAGTCTTATCACTATCTTGCGACGGTAGAAAAGTAAATATTGTGAAGAAGTTTGCCTAGATTGACTCTTGGAATACCTCAAAGTTTAATTAAAACTTAATTAATCACTACATGAAATTCATCCCTCCACGTTGAGTCAATTCCATTGTCCAATTCTAATGTCTTTACAATCATGTTGGCCATACTCCCTTTTATTATTTCAAAAATTAACACCACAAAACAAAATCTTCACAATTAAAGAAGCTCATAATTAGCCACAACCAAACACTAACATTAATTGTAGAAACAAAACACAACACAATATGAGAATGTCCAAGAAGAAAATTCTTAGGACTTTACACAAGAAATTACACCATATTCCAAATCATGAAAAAACAACAATTATTGTTGTCCATAACAACACCATAAGTACTACTAATAGAAAAAGTAGTGCTAATGACCAATATTATGAAGATCATAGTGGCCCTCATTTTATGTCTAAAGAAGATATGGCATCCATTTCTATCCAAGCTTTTTTTAGGGGATACCTTGTAAGTTGTACTAATTAACTCCTCCTTGTGTTGTCATTCTTACTTTGTTTTTGGTTAATTTCAAGGATAGAAAGACGTTCATTCAAGATTTGAAATTTATGAGTGATTCTAGTTACATCGAGTTATTACTGTAATATATAATAACTGATTTCACAATCAAAATAGTTATCAGCCAAGTATATATTTAGGTTATTATATCAAATTAAATCAAAATTTTACGTTTTATAGTAATCGAAGAATAATTTGATATGACTAGCTCATCTTTCAGTCGTACAGAGATTTTTAAATTATGAGGCACCATTACAAACTCAATAAAACCAAAAAGGGGGTTGAAATGCTATTTTCTTTTTCCCAAATGTGTGAATAGTTAACTCTTCCTTGTGTTGTCATTCTTACTTTGTTTTTGGTTAGTTTCAAGAATAGAAAAACGCTGAATCAAGATTTGAAATTTATGATGAATTGTTACAGTTACATCAAGTTATTACTATAATGATAATTGAATTGATAATCAACATAGTCAACTAAGACATATTTAGGTTATTAAATCAAATTAAATCATCGTTCTAAGTTTTATTTTTGCATTTCATGTTTCAATCCTAGAAAAGATTTTTAAATTATTGGGTGTCATTACGAGCTAAATAAAACTAAAAAGGGGGATTGAAATGCTAATTTGTTTGTTTTTCACAAATGTGCACATAGGTTGTCTTATGTATATATAAAATTACATTGTAAGTATAATCACTTAAGCAACTTGCATAATATCCATGATTATCTTTTTTTGGTCAACCTAATAAATATTGTCATCCACCATGCGATATATTATGAATTTTATGACTTCATTTATTTATTTTTATTTTTAGACACTTCCAATATATGAAATATGTATGGATTTTAATTATTAATATACATTTTAATTAATTGAAGGCTAGAAGGATGTTTAAGGCTCTAAAAAGCCTAGTAAAGCTTCAAGCACTTGTACGTGGAGCTTATGTAAGAAGACAAGCACAAATAGCTCTTCATTGTATGCACACCCTAGCACGTTTACATGTCACGGTTCGGGATAGACAATTTTGATAATAATTATTTACGAAGTTTTTCTCATCGAGTTTTTTATAGGTAAATTTCTATGAAATTAAATTATTGGCGAATTTTCTTATATAACGTATCTCTAGGAAATTCGAATGTGATTCAGATTACTTTTCTCATAGTATCATCAGCAGTTGGATGGTCGTATGTAATTTTTACGCTATGGTCAATATATTTTAATATGTTATAACATGTTATGTATTTATCTTGTATGTTAGGTTATTGTTCCCATTTATTATGAATCATTACCTATATTTTGAATGACATAATCGCATACAAATATTTTAATATTATCAATACATAAAAGTAAAAAAGAATCTTCTTTTATGCCCATTTTTCTTTCGCTCAACTTTCAAAGCAGGACAAAGGGTCGGTAGCAGGTACTACGAGCCCTTTGTCTCACACATCTACCCAAAACAAGCATAATTCCAATTTCTTGACGCATTATATTGAGTCACTCGAAGAGTAGAATCAACAGCTTACCTCACGTTTTAGGAACCAAATGATGAGGAATCACACGTACACGGACTTTGAGAATTTTTATATTGATTATCAACAAATAATTTTGCTTTTCCTTTTAATCAACGTTGGTTGTTAACTTATTGCAATGATGTTACAGTCTAATATAAAAAAGGTATATATACGTAGTTCATATTTTCACATTACATTTGCATAGCCTTTCTTTTTTTTTTTCTTTTTTCACAACAATGTTTATACAACATTATACACTTTTTATACACCGTATATAAATCTTTTATAAAAATATATAATAATATATAAGAAGTGCTTATACACATTTTTATGTTGTAAATAATTCAGAGACGGAGTTAAAGTAGGAGTTTGTAGGTTCGGACGAATTCAATAGCTTTTTCATAAAATTTGTATTTTGTATAAGAAAAATATTTACAAATTACAAGCTTATAATCTCTTTCTATATTTATTAGAATAAGGATAAAGATAAAAGAAAAACTTAATTATATTTTGATTATATTTTTAAAATAACTAAGTATTTAGACAAAATATTTGTTACACATGCTCATTTCCTTTTTATACTTAATCGCAAAATGTTGACATAATTTCATAAAAAACATCAAACATAGATAAGTATTTTTATTTCGATATTCACTATATATAACATTATTTTGATATATGTGACATTTAACTTAAGAAAGTAACATTTTTGAAACTAGTAGCATGCCATAATTTTTTTCCTAGCTAAAACATCTTACTTTAAGAGTGAAATAAAAAGATTAAAATTAAATTATTTTTAAATATATAAATTTGATATTTTTCTTGGAATTCTTTCTATTTAAGGAAAATAAAAAGACGCTTCTAAATCAGAAAACGCATACGTGACATAATATTACCTACTAAACTTTTCAAAATCTCATATTTCTTCTTTTTATATATATAAAAAAGTTGACCTCCAATAATTGAATGGTCTATATTCAATTTAAGATTTTATTTTATTTTTTGCATTTTTCACTCGGTGTTCGATATGTCTATTAGGATCTCAACTAATATATATATATATATATATATATATATAAGACCTACTTAGGATGAAATATTTTCTAGCGAAATTTTTTAACACTCAAATTTTAATTAAAAATAAAAAAATCACATTCATTTCATCATCAGATTGAACAATAAATTTTAAAAAAATATCAAAAGCCACAAACGTAAGGTGCTTCGTAGATAATATTTTATTGCTTGAGGTTGACAATTAAACAACATTATTCTCTACACAATATTTATTTAAAAAGGGATAATTGTTTTATTATTTTTATCCTTCATTTATTTATAAATATTTATATTTTTACTTAAAATTCAATTGTAGATTTTATTCATTTAAATATATTTAGATTTATTAAGATTTTTAAAAAAAATAAATATTTACTTAATGATTAAAATTTGAATCATTCAAAATAAGACCTTCATATAATACAAACAAATGAAATTTTTGGGATTGACAACTTAACTTACATTATATTATTCTATACACAAATATTTTAAAAGAGATATTGCACTTTTGATCCCTTGTTTATTCATACATATTAAAATATTAATTTTGGTCCTTATTATGATAAATATTCATAAATGTACTTAATGATTAGCATATTTAACTTTCAATTGATTAACATTATATAAACAAAATTGTCTACATCATATTAGATCATTATATAATTTTGTATTAATTTAACATAACATATAGGGTAAATTATTAGACAGAGATATAAATCAACGGAAGTGTGACAATGTACATGCTTTCCTTTGCTTCATAGGACCTTCTCATCAATTGCAGGGTTTGATGGCTTGAAATTGACCTCGCTTTGCCAAAGAACCTCATCTCTAAAACCTCGGCTCGCGAGGCGTCCTTCTCACAATAGAATTTCAATCCTCGCCTCGCTCTTGTGACATGCTATGGTTCCCTCTTTATTCCCAAGCAAAAGGTCTATAAAAATGAAAAGGAAATTAATCTTGACACTGGTAATCAAACAAATTAATAGTGAATAGTTAATGATAATTCAGAATTGAAGAGATAAAAAAATTCACATGTTTCAATTAATTAACGGTTAAATGCACCTTTACTAAATATCATAAGGATTAAAATCAAAATTTGACTTTATTTCAGTGACTAAAGCCTCAAATTCCCCTATTTAAATTTTAATTGGTGAACAAATAATTATTAAAAAATCATACTCAATATGTACATATTCTCGTAGATAGAGAAATAAAGAGCTTTAAATAGTGCTAAACATACATTTCGTACTGATTTTGAAGGCCAATTTCATGGAGGCACAAAGATCAAAGACAAAAATTAGATCAAAAGAAACATGTAATGCTATGATCAAAGAGCAACTTTCAAGATTCTATATTATTAGAAGATGCATCATCATGCTTATCTTTTGGCATAGATATAACAAGATTGATTGAAAACGCGTGAGGTTTTAAGATTCAAAGCCGATGAGTTCAGAATATATCATTCGAGTCGAAGGCATGGCATAGATATAGCAAGATTGGTTGAATGCGTGGGGTTGAAAGATTCAAAGTCAAAATGAGTTCAGAATATAAAAGTCGAGTCGAAAGCAATTGAATTTAGTTGCATCCGATTTCTTAGATGAAGGGCTCAAGAGATGTTGATATTAAGATTGGTTGAAAATGATTGACCAAAAAATGAATCGAAATCTATTTCTCTCAATTTCTCGATCTTTACTTCTTCTTCTTCTTGTAATCAATTGAGAAATGATAAAAAAAATGGAGAAGTTCAAGATTTTAGGTCAATGAATAATTCACAATACATAACTCTCTTGATTAATGTTATTAATTAATTTTCTTAATATTTAAGATCACTAAAAATATTTATCCTAAAATACTTGTCATTTTATAAAACTAAGGAAAATTAATGAATATTATCTCATATTATGATTATTCCTCTTGGCTAATATTATGAATGTTCAAATACCAATAAAATTAATTTAACCTTATTTTTTAGTAGAGTGCTAGAATACATATTTAGTGAAGAAAACCAAGGATAATTTAACAAAAACAAATTATTTTTTATATAATTTCTTGAGTAAAGTACAAATAAAAAAAAAATCCCAAAGCGCGTTTTATAATAATCAATTGTCATTATGACATAATTATCACTTTCCAAATGATTAGATTAGCACCAAATATGTTAATCAAACAAACTTTTGAAGAAATATTGTGTATTCACACATATTACTTATGACCAAATATTCTTCTTTCTTTTTTCTTTTTCACACCATGTTCGATATTTATATTGAGATTCACCATTCAAGAATATAGTTAGCGATGAATTAATTAGATTGAAAATTATGAAGTCTCAAATTCAAATTCCAGCAAAAATAAAAAATATTACTCCCTCCGTCTCAAAATAATTGAATTTGTGAAGTAATACACACATATTAAGAAAAACATTCAAAGACAAAATTTACACCATATTTTCCACTATTGCCCTTTGTAAAATCATAAATACATAGTGTAATTTATATCCTAGAAAACATAAAAGTTCAAGAAATGAAAGGACAAATATGAAAAAAATTTAAAACATTTATCTTGAACTTTGAACAATTCAAATATTTTGAACCTTGAAAAAAGCCTCAAAAATTCAAGTAATATGAGACGAATGGAGTAAATAATTTCTTATCATTTGTTCTATCTTGAAGTACAGAGTTATCTAATATATACCTTGCAGAAGGTTGCAGATATCTCATGGATTCAGTGGAGATGCAAAGATATCATAGTTTTATATAATAAGATTTGCTAAAATGACAAATATTAAATAGTATTATTACGAGTTGTAACATTACATAATATTAATTACGAATTTTAACAATTTAATTACAAGTTATAACAAATATATACATCATACTCAATCCATACCAATAACATACTCAAACATATATCCTAACAGATTTGAGTATGTAATTGATATGGAATGAGTATAATGTATATATATGTTATAACTTGTAATTAAATTGTTAAATCCATAATTGCTAGAACTTGCAATTCATTATCTAATGTTACAACTCGTAATAACATATTTAATATTTGTCAATTTAACAAATCACTCTTTTATGTATATACACACATGCACACATCGAAAAGTATAATATTCTTCTTCCGTTCTTTCTTGTTTCCACACGATGTTCGATATTTTATATTGAGATTCAACATTCAAGAATATAACGTAGTGATCAATAAAAGTAGATTAGGTTTCAAGTTAAAAATCTAGCAAAGGTAAAAATACTTAATGATTTCTTTCTATTTGTCCTAATCTTGAAGGACAGAGTTACCTAATACCTTGTACAAGGTTATATATATATCGAAAATTTAGTCGAAATGCGTCAAGTTGAATCAAACATCACAATTTTATATATTTATATATATAATTAAATTTGAATTCATATCAGAACGAATAATATTCTTCCTTATCCAACCATATTTACAACTCAAGTTTTTGGATCAATCATTAATAATATATATACAAACTAAACATGGTATCTAGATTTCTCCTAATTATTGAAAATCGATGATTTTTTTTTGTTAAACCTTCTAAGCTAAGTTAACTTCTACTAATTCTTAATTCCCAAGAAAATAAAACCTTTAAAGTTGTATTCACAAGAAAATTGCTTATAATTTTTTAAAAAATATGT
>JAPFFP010000070.1:4641405-4658285 GCA_026153255.1 Solanum medicagineum
ACCACCCCCCCACCCCCCCCCTAAAACTTTGTTTATTTCAATTCGAGCCTTCTCCTACTCAAGGGGTGACCCTCCCCTTGGTACTCAAACCCTGAAGCCCCCCCCCCCCCCCAACACCCCCCAAATGGACCCAAAATATTCACACCTCCCACAAGGTCTCCAACCAAATGAATCATCACCAGAATGGTTAAGCAAAGGTGATAATGCTTGGGAATTAACATCAGCCACTATGGTGGGCCTCCAAAGTGTACCTGGGCTTGTAATTCTATATGGATCCATGGTAAAAAGGAAATGGGCTGTTAATTCAGCTTTTATGGGCCTTTATGCATTTGCAGCTGTTTTAATTTGTTGGGTTTTATGGGCCCATAGAATGGCCTTTGGTACACATCTAACGCCCATAATTGGCAAGCCAGAACAAGCCATGGCCCAAAATTTTTTGCTGAAAGAATATTCAAATCATAATATTCCAAATGCAGATTATGTATTTTATGAATTTGCATTTGCTGCAATTACTGTGATATTATTAGGTGGTTCATTACTTGGTAGGATGAATTTTTATGCATGGATGATATTTGTACCACTTTGGGTTACATTTTCTTATACTTTTGGGGCTTATAGTATTTGGGGCAGTGGATTTCTTGAGCCCATTATTGATTTCTCTGGTGGTTATGTGATCCATTTATCATCTGGAGTGGCTGGATTTACTGCTGCTTATTGGGTAATTTTTTCTTATCCTATGTACTTTTTTTGTCTTTTCAACTCCTTTGATCTGCATTACTTGAGGATTTTTCGAAAATAACTTTTGTATCTTTAGGAGGTAGAAGTAATATCTGCGTACATTTTTGCATTCTCAGACCCCCCTTTTTACTAGACATTCTTGTGCTGAGGGTCTATTGAAACCAGTCTTTCTATTCTCACAAAAACAGTGATAAGATTTATGTATATCTTATCCTTTTCAGGCCCCACTTTTTCGAAATGACTTTTGTATCTTTAGGAGGTAGAAGTAATGTATGTGTACATTCTACCATTCTCAGAACCTCACGTTTTTACTAGACATTCTTGAATCGAGGGTCTATTGAAATCAGTCTTTCTATTCTCACAAAAATAGTGATAAGATTTGTATACATCTTACCTTTTTTTAGACCCCACTTATAAGACCTTTTTTTTTGTTTTGCACCGTGTGTCCAAGTCTCTTAGAGCCCGACTAATCCCGGGGGTGCACAGGCCCTCGGCAAGGAGTTTCCCGCAAGTGCACCATGGTTAATTCAGGTTTTACCTAGCCTGATGGCCCTCAAAAATTGTTTGCACCCAATGGTTTATGAATATCTAAATACAGAACTTTGATAATATCTAAAATCATATCATCACATATAATAGTATAGGAATAAAGTATTATTTAAGGTTTTCAGTTTTATCGAATTCATAATAAATATTAATGAAGATACCTTTGATCACCGCTTCCTGATATTTTTCACCATATAACCTAACTAGTTGTTCAACATTAAAATAGATCATTTGCTTGGGTAGGATTATTTATTTATTTATTTATTTATCTTTGAACTCTCGGGTTTTTTTTTAAAGATCTCGATTTTGGTAGGGTATATAGATGTATTTTTAAAATCTCGATTTCCGTAGGGTATATAGATGTATTTTTTCGATCTTGAGACCTTGAAAGGAAGCAAACCCCAAGACTCAAGTTTATTACCACCAGGCCAACCCCTAAGGGTTACTTATAAGACTTAACTGGATATATTATTGTTGTCGTCGTTATGATTTTTTGAAATATGATTTATCCTTCCTAGATAAAAAGTCTAAAGTTCAAGCCTCAAGATTTTTTTTTCCTTAAAAAAAAAATTGATAGGGAGTACTTCCACTTTAGTTAGTCTTATCTGGTAAGAACATAGATTAATTGAGATTCAGAATAGGTACGAAACATCGAATATTGCAACACAACAAAAGAGACATGATGATTTTATTATATGACCAATCATATATGTCATTTAGAAAAATTAATTTCAAGATGAATGTTCTTCGAGAGAAATCTAAATTCGAGTTATACAAAATAAAATGACTCCCTATATATGAGATGATAGTTAGGGGAGCCAATTCCAATAGACTTCGGGCCCCATTAACATGCATCTAGTAAGAATTGAACCTACAAATTCGTCAATTATCAGTTGAACGCTTTAATCATTCAGTCATGGATGCTTAGCGGCGATATCATACACAATAAATAACCAATATCAAATAGAAAAAAGAAAATCTTCAAATTATTCATTAGATGATAATTGAATTATTTTTTCAAGTTGATTGACATCAACTTTACCTTACGAGTATTCAGACTACAATTCCAATGAGCAATCACTCACTCACCTACTCATTGGTTGCTAGGTTGGACCAAGACATTCTCATGATAGACAACATTTCCCACCAAACAACATAATTCACATGCTTGGAGGTGCTGGTTTTCTTTGGATGGGATGGACTGGATTTAATGGTGGATCTCCATTGGCCTCTAATTTAATCACATCATTAGCCATTCTAAACACACATCTTTGTACAGCCACAAGCTTGTTGGTGTGGCTTTCTATGGACATGATCTTTTACAGCAAAAGTTCTGTTATTGGAGCTGTACAAGGAATGATCACTGGCCTTGTTTGCATCACCCCTGGGGCAGGTTAGTAGTTTGTGAAACTCTTGTAGGTTTAAAAGTGTTAATTTGGTGCGGATTCAGGATTTAAAGTTTATGAAATGTCCTCTTTTCTGTTTAGTTCTCCAAAAGAATGTCACATTTTGAAAACTCTTCACCTTTAAACTTTTCATTTCATCCTTATATAGTTAGCGAAACATTATGGCATATTTAAGATCAAAAGTTTTAATTAGGATACATTTCATGAGCCGACATTCTTTCTTTCTTTTAAACTCCTCTTTCAATCAAATACATCATAAACAATAAAACTCAAGATAGCCCTCTACATCTTTTTCTATATATAGTCGAGAGACTACTTCTCATAACTACTTCTAATCATCTAATCCATAACAGCAGCAGCAACATACCCAGTGAAATCCCACAAATGGGGTCTGAAGATGGTAAAATATACGCAGACCTTACCACTACCTCGCAGAGATAGAGTAATCATCTAATCCACGATAATTAAAAAAAAAAAGATTGAATGAGGTCATTAATATTGAATCATCATAATGAAATCAAGTATCTGTGTTTGACTCACTGACGCTTCTACCTTTCCACTCTCCACGAGTCAAAAACTGTAATACAGCTAAGAGAACTAGAAAGCTAAAGCGTTGTACTTTGTAGCGAGTAAAGAACGATTTCACTTTCAAGCTTGAGCAAAATGTACTAACACGATGCTCATTGGCAGGTATAGTAGAGCCATGGGCAGCAATACTCATGGGAATCTCATCAGGCTCAATACCATGGCTCACAATGATGGTTCTTCACAAGAAATCATCATTTTTCCAAAAAGTTGATGACACATTAGGTGTTTTCCACACACATGCTGTAGCGGGCATACTTGGAGGAATCCTCTCTGGTATCTTTGCTAAACCAAAACTTTTAAGGTTGTTTTATAATTCAGACAAGTATGGCCCTGGCTTTGTATACAGCATAATTGATGGAGACATCAAAAGAGGACTTAGACAAATGGTTTATCAGCTTCTTGGTGCTGCATTTATTACAATATGGAATGTTGTAGCTACTAGTTTGATATGTATTTTTATAAGTAGAATTGTTAAGTTGAGACTACATGAAGATGATCTTGAGATTGGTGATGATGCTGTTCATGGAGAAGAAGCTTACGCTTTGTGGGGTGATGGAGAGAGGGATCCACCTAGGTTTAGTAGGACACCAAAAATCCCTTCTTTTTGTCTCCGCCAAGGGACCAATCATTAAACAGAGGCGAATCCAAAATCTAAAGTAAAAGAATCAAATTCGATGAGGATTTGGTTCATTCTATGTTCTGTAGATTTGTATGCAGTTATTGAGAATGAAGATATTCTATATTGGTGAAATTCACGAAGAAATATTTGCTTTGATGTGTACTATTATCTACTATTGTTGCATTTATTTTGTATCGCTCTACATCATTGTCTTATTTTTCTTACAATATTACCTCAAAGCCAATGGCCTGCTGAAAACAATCTCTCTACACACAAAAGTAGGAGTAAAGTATGCATCCTAGTGTAAGATTCAGCAGGTAGAAATTTAAAAATCTGACACCCAAAGGCAACAAGAAACATATTTCTCCCCTGTTAACAAATCAACGTGACAGAAATGCAAGCAATGCACATTACCTTCATAAACCAACTTTAGATCTGGGACTTTCATGCAGCAACGAAGTATATCCCGATATCACGAGTAAGAACGACGACACTTGGCCTCTGGCATACAACCTAGAATATGACATAGCAAAACACACATAGTATTTGACATAAGCAGTATAATTACATAAGTCAGCTAAGGCACGAGCACACAGAGTCATTAATTGGTACGTTATACCTAAATCTAGTCCAACCAAATTCATAAAGATCCTTACAAGTAGTTTTTCCCCCCTCAAGTAGGGTACCAGATTCCATCCTATCTACCACCACGAGCATAGTTCCTTTCATAGGGAGAGTATGACCTGGATCGTTCCCTTCTTGACCTTCCCCCATAAGGTGACCGCCTAGGAGAATAATCTCGACCAACTCGATAAGGCGAATGCCTTGGAGATCTTCGGTGCCCATAGTCCTCCCGGCGCCCATAGTCTTCGCGGCCACGATACCTACCACGGTCGCCACGGAAACCTTTGACCAAAGAAAAACGATTGTTCAAGACTTCAAAAATTTTGCTCAAATTTACAAAAACTAAGAGAAATGAGAGTACTCACCATCACCCCTTGCATTCTTAAGCCCTAGATAGTGTCCAGGTGTTGGAGTCCTCGCGCGTTTCCTCCTTGACTGAAAAGTAGACATATGATTTCCTTAACATGAAGTCTGAACAGGTGCACATTTACATCAAGGAAGACAATGGAATATCAAGAATAGACTATATACTGCTTTCTTGAAGTAAGCATGGGCATACCACTTCTCTAATCTGGCAAAGAAAACAGAGTTGCTTACCTTCCCCTTACATGCTTGGTTAGGAAGTTGGCAAAACAGATAACTACATTCTTTATAAATAAGTATAAGATCATGTTAGTCGTACAGTAAAGCAGCTTAGATGTTTGACATATTCCATCCAAGCAAAAGTTGTGGGAGATAGAGACCCCATCTGGATTAGATTGTTGATAATGACCGTAGATTAGTTGAGAGTATTTGCTGAGGTTGTATAGATGTTGTACAATCTAGTTGCTATGTCTAGTTGATCAGATGCATGTGAAAAGCTGTTTTAGCAAGCCATTGGTCAAGCTGAGTGAATATAATGTTGCAGGGGAGAACAGATCATCTTTTATCGCTTCTGACAAAGCTGACGCAATGTCTTCTGAATATAACCACAAAATCTCCAAGTCACAAGAAGATAGAAACGCAATCAACACGGACATGGTTCATTAACTTAATACAAAGCAGCTCACCTTCTCCACTGTTATGTAACGGCCTTCAAGGACAGATTGATTTAGGTGCTTAATGCAGCGATCAGCATCCTCAAGACTATCCATTGTTATAAAAGCAAAACCACGAGAGATACGAGAACGCGGCTCCACAACCAAGAAGGCTGATTTTACCTGGTGGACAGAAAGTAAAAGGAAAAAAATCAGAGCACATCCATAAGTCTGATAGATGGACGAAGGAAAGCAATCCAGAAATGCCACCACACCAGAAGTCACTGATGTAAATGACGAGAAGATACTACTCATATCATCAACTTTAGAAAGAAATACAAAGATGAAAATAAAAACAGTTATTCCAAGTGAATCAAAGAAATTTTTTGCCAAGAATAGTAAGGTTACATAGTTATGCAAAATCAACCTTGCTTAAGCAAAGAGGAGAATGCAAATAGGAACAAGAAGGATGAATGAGTACTAACTCGCATATAAAATGAAGTACATTACAAACCTTTCCCTCCTTTGAGAAATGCTCCTCAAGGTCCCTCTGTGTCACCCTTGTGGATAAACCAGTTACGTAAAGTGTGTTGCCAGGATTAGAAGGTTCCTCCCTGAATAAACCATGGAGGAATAAATGTTAGCAACTTAAAACAAGCTGTTAACACAAATAAAGCATAACAGAGGATATTAAACAGCACTTCAAGAAGAAACACACTGACAAAGAAAAACTCAAGTTCCCAACAAACCTCCCGTGACTTCTTGACCTTGATCTGGACCTGGATCTTCCTCTTGGCCTTGACCATGACCTAGACGGGGATCTAGACCTTGACCTAGATCTAGATCTTACCTTTTCTTCTTCCCAAGGAGAAGGAGAGCGTGAATACCTGGAAAGTGCAGGGAGTAACACCAAACCCATTGAATAACAATAATACAAACCACATCTTATGTAGAAATGTAAATCAGGAAAATTTAATTTTTGTAGCTGATGCTACACAAGAAAAGCTCAGTACTAAATTAAAATTAGAGAATTCACTTGATAAGAGAAAATACAATTGATGCAACAGTGTGATGGAGTAAATGCCTTTTCAAAAGCACCACACTACCAAAATAAGTCCAAGAAACAACTATACCTCACTCTCGAACAAGTTAATGTCAGCTATACAAGTAAGTTTAGAATAACAGACCAAAAACTGAAAAGCTAGAGCTTGAATTATATCTTAGCGAACACCTTCCACCAATCAATCATACCACTTCTTTTTCACAAGTAAACAATGACACCCGCTATCTCCCACCATCAGTTGTTCACAGATCGTAAGAAATCACCTAATGTTTTTAGTCTACGTTGAGATTTGGAACCTGTAAGGCTGCAACCGTACTATTCTCAACCCACACCACTGGACCGCCGACACAATTACCAGCTAACTCTACTATCCCCCAAGGCTTGAACATATAGAACTAAATCACCTAATGCAACAATTAATAGAACCATTTTCACTCTTTGCTTACTAAAAAGTGGTGTCTAAGCTGGCTTGCACGCACCTCACTTAATTTCATAGATACCTACTATCTCCCACCAACACAATTCCCATTTTGAACAGATAGGAAAAAATCACCTACCGCTTTTCATCTACGTTGAGATTTAAAACTTCAACCTTATGATTCTCAACCCACACCACTTAGCCACATTCTGCTAAATAGAACCATCTTTTTCACTTTTCACATGAAAAAATTAACCAAAATAAAACATTCAACTGTGACAAACAGATCACAACTCCTACTTACAAATCACAAGTGCAGGTACATAAATTTCAACAATGAGCAAGATAATAATCCAAAAAATGAAGTGAGAAAAACGTATTCGCACCTTTTTACAGGTGAATCAGCCTGCAAAAAATGACAAACATAGCAAAATTTAGACTGATCATCAATGTAACACTCATAAGTAGAGAGAGAAGGAGAGAAAACTTGCCATTTTTTCTGCAGAGACGAGCAAAAACCCTAAACCACCGAAAATGGAGAGATTGTGAAAACCCGTTTCTGAAAGGGGGAAAAGGGTTTATGAACAAATTTTAGATTAACAGAACTTAATTTATGTATTTTTTGAGTAAATTTTTTTATAATAATTAGTATTTTTAACCCAAATTAGTATTTGGATGGTTATGTATTATTTCTCATGGCATCGTATTATATTATTTTAATGAAAATAATATATTTAGATAGATTGTGCTTATTTTTTATTGTTACATAGTCTCATATTTTCATAATTTGAATAATAGATCTATACGAAATTATAGAGTAGAAGGTAGAGTCATTTAAAAGATGAAGTAAATGATAAGATTAGCATTATTAAATAATAAGTAAAAAAAATGAGAAGAAAATAATAAAGTAATGATACAACCACACCAAATCAGTCATTACATGAAATAATTTTTTTTTCGTCTCACCAATGTGGGTATCGAACCCCAATATGCGACTTCCCGGTGTGAATTCATATTTAATCGAACTCCAATGTGGGTATCAGATACGGGTGAAAAATCAAAAAAAGAATATCTACTCTCACTGTGGGACTTATCATGTGGGAAACCGAAAAAAAATATCTAACCCCAATGTGAGATTTATCGCGCGATCTTAATTTGATCGGACCCTAATATGGATGTCAAACTTCAATATGAAATTTTTTGGTATGAATTCAAATTTAGTGAGGCTCTAATATGAATGCCGGACATCGTCGGGGATATCGGGGAAATATCTTTTAAGACAATCTAATTCAAAATTATTTTTAATTTTTTAAAATTTGATGTTAAATAAGAAATGATAATTACACCAATAAGAAAAATTCTTTCAGCATTCAAAGACTTTCCTGTAAACTCAAAAAATTTCCACCTGAAGAATTTGCACCCAATTCAATTTTAGGGTTAATAAATTCCCAATTCGAATTTTCAGAGCTTAATTTTCATCAACAATGGCAGTCAAAGGGAAGCATTTCAGAGGTTTATCTCGGAAATCGTCTAATTCCACGCTGTTTTTTGCCGTATTTCTTGGGTTTTCTCTTCTCGGACTGATTCTTCTCGCTTTTGGAATTTTTTCCATTCCTTTTACTTCTAAAGGATCTCGTAAAGTACATGATCTTAGCTCAATTGCTCACAATGTAGCTGGAAGGTAATTCTCGTTGTATTTTTTGGTTAATTGTTGTAGAGGCGGATCTAGAATTTGAAGTAGTTCGACTTTTGCGAATTTTACCGTTGAAAAGTACATTATCTTAGCTCAATTGCTCACAATGAAGTTGGAAGGTAATTTTCATTAGATTTTCTGGTTAATTGTTCAGAGGCAGATCTAGAATTTAAATTAATTCAACTGTTGAGAATTTTAGCATTGAAAAGTACATGATCTTAGCTCAATTGGTCACCATGCAGTTGGAAGGTAATTCTCAGTGGATTTTTGGTTAATTGTTGCAGAGACGGATCTGAATGTTTAATTTAGTAGGTTCAACTTTTTGATATTTTTAGCATTGTATTTGTTGTGATGTTAAAAGTTAAGGGTTCAATTCAAATATTTGTTGAGATTTTAGCAGATAAACCCACAGTGAAAAGGCTACGTCATTGCGAAAATGTCTCCATTTAATTGACGATTATCAAAAAAATAAATAAAAATCAGAAAAATGTTACAATGTTTTTTAACAGGATTCAATATAAGTTCCCTGAATGGCTGGTTGTTTTTTTGCCTGAAGTGGATAGGGAACTTATGGTTTTATGGGAGTTTTCTTTTGTTTTCTACAGAGGAGATGGTGATGGTGGAAGAGGAGATCAGTGGGCAGAAGTGATTTCATGGGAACCAAGAGCTGTTGTCTACCATAATTTCTTGGTGCGTCCAATATGATTTTTTTATTTCAATACATTGTGCATAATTAGCAGTGTCGGAAGAGATCGGTAGTATTGTATTTTAGAGTTAAGCTTGATGGGATTTTGCGACTATTTTATCTAGCGGAGGTGCTCATGTAAATTGTGATGGACGTATAATTTACTTGATGCTCTTCAAGTTCACAGGATTGAAATTACTCTATTGATATAATACAGATTAATGTAGGTGCTCATATGACTTAGCGAATTGAAAAAAAATCAAATCTTGGTAGTTCTTTTTAATTTCTACGGGTTGAAGTGATTTCATGGGAATTAAGAGCTGTCCTCTACCATAATTTCTTGGTACTTCCATTAAGATTCTTTGTTTGTTTGTTCCAAATAAATTGTGCATGAATAGCAGTATACGAAGAGATGGATAGTACGATCTTTTAGAGTTCATCTTGAGGGACGTATGATTGCTTGATGCTCTTCAAGTTCACACAATTGAAATTACTCTATTGATAAGATACAGATAAATGTAGATAGCTCATCTGACGTAGTGAATTGAAAAAAATCAAAGCTTTGTACTCTTTTTTTTTGTTTATTTCAATGGGCTAAAGTGATTTCATGGGAACCAAGAGCTGTCGTCTGCCATATCTTCTTGGTACCTTTTTTTTTGTTTATTTCAATGCATTGTGTACAGATAGGAAGTTCAGGAAGAAATGAACACTGTCCTCCTTTAGATTTAATCTTGACGGTATTTTGCAACTATTTTACCTGGTGAAGGTGCCCATAGAGGTGGAGCCAAGATTTGAAGAGTATAGGTTTGGAATTGCTACCAACCCAATAGCTCATCTTTGTTAATGGGTTCACAATCAAATATTTAACATATTTAATGAATTAAGCAAAAGTTACTGGGCTCTTCCGAATCCGTAAATGATATTATACCTTTACTTTGGGATGCCCATATGCCTTGTCATGTTTTTCTGGTTGTTATTTGACAATAACTCTTACCTTTTACCAGAAAGAAAGAGAAGAAAAGATGCATTACTAGCTTAGCATATGGTGGTGTCCATGAAAAGAAAGAAACATAATATGCTTTGAAGGACCATATATCTCTATTCTGAAGATCAAATCAGTTTCTATTTTTTTAATTTCCCTTTGTCGTTGATTGAAAATTGTAAATGATGTTGAAGCTCTGCTAGAATTTTTAGATTCACTACATCGATAGTCAGGGTTTTACTTTTTTGTCTTTTTGATGGGATGTAATCACGACACAATCTTTGTGTTGTTTGGTACTCCCTCCATTTCAATGTATTTAGTGGTTTTGGTTGGGTATAGAATTCAAGAAACAGAAGAGTTCTCAAATATGTCCTGAAATTTTTGTGGTTATAAAAGCATGCCGTTAAGGGTAAAATGATAAGCTCTTACTAAGAAAAAGGGTATAATGGGAAGTTCAAAGTTAAGTTGTTTCTCAATATAGAAAGGTGATATTCTTTGTGGAACAAACTAATAAGGAAACATTGCCACATAAAATAGAATAGAGGTAGTGTTAATAACAATGCTTACCTTTAAGGGAAAAAAAATTATTTGTGATACATTTTCTGTTATCTAAGGAGTTGTTACTAGTTCTCTCATTAGAGCATATCTAACGCTGAATCTGTTGACCTATGCATTTACTAGTTTCTGAAGAAGTTGCGTTTCTGAACTTCCTTCCTATTTTTTGGGCAGTCAAAGGAAGAATGTGAATATCTGATTAATCTTGGCAAACCTCATATGAAGAAGTCAACTGTCGTTGACAGTGCTACTGGAAAGAGTACAGACAGCAGGTAAGCATCTATTTTGCTTGCTCGTCTGCAGGTCAATTCGTTTTCAATTGACACTATTATAAACCTTTAAACCTCCCTGGCAGGGTTCGAACAAGTTCGGGAACCTTTCTTGCCAGGGGACAAGATAAAATAGTCAGGGCTATAGAGAAAAGAATTGCAGATTTCACCTTTATTCCAGTAGGTATGTTGATTTCATACCGAAATATGTGATTCTATGAATTTACACTATGTTATTTTGCTATTGTTCTGAGGAGGTGAATTTTGCATACTGCTCGATCTTAGATTGGCTTCAAAGAAGCTCCATACAAGTTGATATATAATGTAATACCACCTTTCTCTTTTTGTGATGGAGTAGGAATGGGTTAGTTGGTCTCGCTATGAATCTCATATAACGTCTGCTTTTACTTAGGAATTCTCGTTTGCTTTAGCTGTACTTTCCAGGGGAATATTCTTGTTGAGATCCTCTGCAGAAAGGGCTTTCTTTCAGGCTATGGATGGTTTTGCTTTTGTTGATGGCTATTGGAATTTGGAGTTGCATGCATTTTTTTCAGGAGAAGCTTTATCCGGATCTGAGATGTAGTTCAATTGCTTGATGAGTGGGTGGGGATGAATTGCAAATTACTTGCATGTCCTAACTTAAACTAGTACTTTTCAAATCCTGCAATGAAAAAAGTTACCAATTCTCAAAAAAAAAATTCTGCAATGAAAATGAGAGTATGAATAACTGTTTCATTTATCCTACATGGACCATGAAATTTGGTGTTTACTGAAGGGCTGGCTTTCTTTTGAAAAAGGAGCTTAAAGGATATATATGTATTCTACGTGGTTCAGCCAGAAGGCATATTTATTTTTCTTGACAGAGCTAAAATAACTACATTTTCTCTCTTTAACTACCCAACTATTTGACAAATTTGCCATTATGCAATGTCTCGAACTGCATGTAATTGGTGCTTTTGCTTCTGTCTATAGAGCATGGTGAAGGTCTTCAAATTCTCCACTATGAAGTGGGGCAAAAGTATGAGCCACACTATGATTACTTTTCGGATGAGTTTAATACTCGAAATGGTGGTCAACGCGTCGCTACGGTTTTGATGTACTTGTAAGTGACTTTCCCTTGGTGAGGTTTATGTTTATGTATTTCAGTTAGTAGCTGAGGTGAATTTCTCTCGCTGCACCACAGATCAGATGTCGAAGAAGGAGGAGAAACTGTATTTCCTGCTGCCGTGGGAAATTTTAGTGCAGTTCCTTGGTGGAATGAGCTATCTGAATGTGGAAAACGTGGACTTTCTGTAAAACCAAAGATGGGCGATGCTTTGCTTTTCTGGAGCATGAAACCTGATGCTACTCTTGATCCTTCAAGCTTGCACGGTGAGTAATGTCCACTTAGAGTAGGTTCTGACAATGGCTGCAGATTGATTTAAGAAGCTCAATTATAATATATTATCATGTTATCTGTATATCTTATCACACATAAAGTATTAACTTCTGTACAATTTAACAGAGCTCATGAGTACCTCAAATTTTGTTGACAAATAAGTTCAATTAGCTATGTCTTGTTGTAGGTGGGTGCCCTGTGATTAAGGGTAACAAGTGGTCATCAACGAAATGGATGCGTGTTCATGAATACAACATTTAGCCTACAGCAAAAGGTAAATATTCCCCTTTAATGAGGATAAGTAAATGCAAACTAATGCATTTCTAAAATTTTTCCCAAGTTTTGCAAAATCACTCTGGTCTTAGATATGTTTCTTCTTCTTCTTCTTCTTCTTGAACCTCACAATTATGTGGCTTCATGCTTATTATGGTTATGCTACAGAAATTTATTAGAAAGTGATGATCCATCTCTTCGAATGTGTCCTTGAGTGGTGTTTCCTAGTATTAGTCCTATAGACCCAAACTGTAAGATTAGCTCCTTAGGGGAAGATCATTAAATTCATTTATGAGGACATACTATGTAAACTTCATTTGTGAGTACATACACCCTTTGAGCGTCAAGATTATTTTTATTTTCAGAAAATGTTGTATTAGCTCCTCGCAGACAAACACTAAACTCATTTATGAGGATGGACTACCTAGATTTCATTTGTGAGAATATACACTCTTTGAGCCAGAAGATGAATATCTTTAGGAAGTGGTGTCCCTACCATGAAGGGCATGACGCAGACATACTCTCGCCTATATTATGAGAGAAAAGAATCATTTAAATTCAAGGCAAGAGTTAACTCAATAATAATTATGATAGAGTTGAACTTCTTGTGTGTGACAGAGAACTGCTTCATCATTCTCTTCACATCGTGGGAATAACAATAGGAATCTGATTACCAAGTTTCTGGAAACCCCTTTTAGAGTACTTAGGTTTGAGGTGGTGTGGAGTAATATTTAAAACATATACACTCTGAGCCTAGAGCAGCAGATGTGTCTGTACCCTGCATCCCCAGCTAATATCTAGGTCCGCCCATGTCCCTATGTCAAGAGAAAGGAGGATATCTGTTATTCATTTTTTTGCTCATTACAATTTAGTTGCCTTCTAGAATTAGCATTGACTGCATTAGATCCTCTACAGGTCCCTGTTTTTACTTACTCGTCCACCTGTCCGAAGTCAGTTTCAGTTATTCTCCTAACAGAGGTAGAGGTCAAAAATGGACGAATCATTCATGTGTAAAATTCTAAACTTGTATATCAACCGTTCATCAGATTCATCATCTCTAGTGAAGCAATCTTGTAGATTCACGTGTTCTTTTGATTTAACGATATCATTTATACAGGTCCATTTCCGAGTTTGGATGCACTCGCTGTTGTACAATTTGTATCAAAAGCAGTTATGATCTTATAATTTTAGGAGAACCCAGCTTTCGATCTCAAGCCTACTATATTCAACTTTTTTCTTTTGGTTCTTCCTTTTCCGTTTTCGGAACGTTGGAGCTTACAGAATTAGTATTTGTTACAGCTGTCTTTGTATTTTATCGAGTTACAGTAAATACAATCGAGTAAACCACTGAAACACAGCTATTATATGAAATGAGAAAGAATTATAGCTATTTATACAGCATCCGGTATTGCACTCTGTACTCAGGTGAAGTCATGATTTTAATTTCATGAGTGTTGAATTTTAGAACGAGTTGAAGTACTAGTAACTAGGTTTTGAATGTAATATGTATATAGCTAATGAATATTTCAATCTATTGTTTGAGCAAAAGTTATTGGGTTCGAACCGTAGTCAGCTTCTACCTCCGTCAATGGATATGAGGTGGATTGGTATGACTTATACTATTGGTATGACGACAACAACAACATACTCAGTGGAATCCCACAAGTGGAGTTTGGAAAGGGTAAAATGTATACAGACTTTATCATTATTTCACAGAGGTAGAGAGATTGTTTCCTGGAAATCCTAGTCTCAAAACCCATAAGCAGTCTATTAATACGACATAAAATCAAATTAAGGTGTGTAATACTGATATAATGGATTTCTTAATAATAGTACTGCTAAGGGATTATTAGCATGATTTTTAGTTACTCCTCAAAATCCCTGATACGTCTTTTTCACCATAATTGTGAAGGATATTTTTGTAAATAACTCATTTTCTACAATAAATGCTACTTTTAATACACCAAATCAAACAACGCATAAGAAATAATTAATGCAAGGATAACTAATATAAGTATTACTAATACATTCTATTTAGCATTTTCTTTAGAAAATCATTTCTATTTGGATTCTATAAAAATTCCAGTTTCATTTTTGAATGAAGTTAGACAATACAGCTCTTATTAGTTTAATAGTTTACCCAAGAGTTACTCAATGAATCGGTTGATTGGGTATACATCTTATCTAACAAATACGCACAGTAATATCAACAACAACAACATACCCAGTAAAATTCCACAAGTGGGGTCTGGGGAGGATAAAATGCACGCAGACCTTACCACTACCATAGAAGTAAAGAGGTTGTTTTCTGGTAACCCTCATCTCAAAATCCGTAAGCAGAAAATAACTAGATATGACAGAAAGAAAGGGAAAAGGACAGAAAGAGCAACTAATAAGATAAAACTAACACATAATATAACTAGTAATGCGAACACATGATAAAAAGAAAGAAATCAGCCTGCTACTCTAATTCTCGACCTCCACTTCTTTCTATCTAAGGTCATGTCTTCAGTGTGTCAAACGAGATACTAGTAATACACAAAGCTAATATATAGACTATTTTTTCTAATGAACGCTATCAAATGATCCCTAATTCACCCTATCTCATCAGTTAACAAGTGCACTAAGTAGGGGCAAGACGGTTCATTCAAATTCTGTTCAACAAAATTACACCATATGATATAAGATTAAATTTGTTTTCATATATATAGGGGTGGAGCTAGCATATCCTAGCAGTCCAATTGATTGCTTGATGATGGTTCGATTCTCAACTTTATAATATATTTTTTAATTCTCGTTCCCTACCTTTTTAAAAAAATAAAATTATGATTTTGCTATTCTCCACAGACATAAAAAATATTACGTCTAGATTTCATACCCCAAATAATCAGTAAAAAAAAAACATGGTCTAAGAAAAAGATTTTTATGTCCCAAGTTTATCCAAAACCAGCTGCTAATCGCCCACTGTAATATCCTACTTGCTAGTATTATCCTAATTACTGTAATTAATCACAAACCTCAGCTAATTTTGCTCTAGTTTAACCTACCCTTCTTTATACTTCATGCATTTGACTTTTTCTAAAAAAATAATAATAATAAATTGAGTAATTAAAATACCTTAATAAAACATATAATTAGCAGGTGAGACTTTGGGGGTTAATTGCGTAATTAAAATTTATCGTATTTTATTACAGTATAAAATTGATCTTTCAAAAAATTTGATATTTGATATTTATTTTTATTTTTTTTATATTAAAATTGAATTTTATAAAATGTTCACCCCTAGTGAGGAACAAAAAATATTATTAAATATTTATAAATTATAATAAGTTAATTAACACTCTTGTATTTTAATTCATTTCCAGAGTGTTATTGCAGTTGACTAATCAAGTATCTTAAAGGTGTGTTTGGTATAGAGGAAAATATAAAAATATTTTTCTATATACATATTTCTTTTATGTTTTGTTAGTTTAAATTGAAAAATAAGAAAATGGATTTTTGTAATGAAAGTAAAAAAAAAAAAAAAAAAGAAAGAAAGAAAGAAAGAAGTTTCACAAAAAAGAAAGAAGTTTCATAAATATTTGCATTCCTTATAATAATAACGTATCTAATGCATTCTCATAGAGCAAGATCTTGTGAGGGTTTTCGATATTCCTTTCGTTCAATAAAAAATATAAGAACCAATATATAATAACAAAATAGTATGACAATCAAATATCAATATACACCAAACACACTTTTAATATAAATTTAAAATGGAAAATATTTGTTTTTTTGTTAATTAATTTTCGGCAATAAAACATTGAAAATAAATGTTAGGGGTGCCCTTTTTTTTCTTCCTAGGGGCCACCAACGAAACCACCCAAAAAGTGCATTGAAGTAGGCCAATTTCCAAATTTAATTTTATGTCCATCACAAAAATTATTTTACTTAATACAACAACAACATATCCCAGTGCCTCAAAAGGCTCCCGCTCATTGCGGGGTGAGGGGAGGTCGGATGTACGCAGCCTAACCCCTATGTTTAA
>JAPFFP010000070.1:4658385-4680018 GCA_026153255.1 Solanum medicagineum
TTTGCTTTATTCCATCATACTCCAAGGCCAAAAAATAGTCAATCTTTGGCTCCATCCGAGATTGATGGAAATTATTTTACTTAATAATAAATCAATAAAAATAATTTAATTAAATTCATATGAAACACAAGATATCTTTATAACTTCATTTTTTTATATCCATATATTAAAAATGAACATAGAAAATACATTTCCATTGAAATATTAAAAAGATTCTTAATTTTTTGTATGAAATTCTCTTCTAGTCAATTCAAGCAAAAAATATGTGGGAAAAGTTACTTAATATTTTTTAATTAAAAAATAGTATATATATATATATAGTCATATGTTTATTTTCTTATGTTTTAAATGATCTTAGTGAAAATTTTAGTATTATATACTCCCATCATTTCAATTTGCTTGTCATGTTTTACCTTGACACTAAATTTAATAAAATACAAAAAGCTTTTGAATTTTATTATTTTAAATTAAAGATATATTAAATATATTAAAAAATTAAAAAAAAATTTTAACCTCAATAAAATTATTTTCAATCACACAAATATCTACAACTGATTTTAATTCACAAATTTAAAAATCTTTTTTTCTTGCCAAATCAAACGATATCACGTAAACTGACATAAAGAAAGTAATATATATTTTTTTTCAAAGTGGACATATGATATAGGAATAATAAATGGGCATCAATCCCAATGTCCATAGTACATAATCCTTTGTCCTTATTTATGGTCCACTTTAAAGAAAATATCTTTGGCACTAATAGATTATGTCATAAAGTTCACAAACATCTATCCAACTCTCACCCAACCACATCTACAAGTCTCCTCTTTTAAAATAAACAATTATAGGAAGAAAAGTAAAAGATACTATAAGCAAAAATTCTCTTAAAAATAGGAATTACATGCTTTGTTGATTTTTAGTTGTGGTTATTTTATTTTTTAAAGTTAACTGGATTAAATTTTAAAATTAAATTACAGTAGTTAAATTTAATATCTATTAAAAAAATTATATGAATAAGTGAATATATACTAGTTAATTAGTTAATATAGCTATAATTCTAATTAATTATGACTCGTGGTAAACATTTAGATGTAATTACACTGTAATATTTATATAATTCACGCGATTTATACAAACACTGTGTACGACTATACAAAAGATATGGAGGAATCAAATTGTACGCCGAAATATACAAATAATGTGAATTTTTGTATAGCGAATTATATAAATGTATGTAAATATCGTGTGAATTGTACAAACGTTATTATAACTATAGTTATGAAAGGTAATTACCAAATTATAGCTATGGAGCATAACAGACTTTATATGCTTGCCATTTATGAAATTTTCTCTATTTAAAATATAAAATTTAAATGGTTGAAAACTATACAAAAATGTTATAAATAGCAATTATTCTCATATTAATCTGATGAAAAATACATTCTAAAATATTGGTCAAAGTTCATGTATTTTGACCTCGCTAAGTAAAATAGTGACAAATAAAAATGAACAAAGAGAATATATACATTCATTTATTCTTTTTTTTACTTTTAAATGCACAATAATAACATACTTGATATATTCTTATGAGTAAACTCTACAAAAAATAAAATATACGTAAATTTTATCTCTATTTGATAGGAATGTTTAAATTTTAATAGTTTACATAGACTCACCTTAAAAAAGATGTTCATTTTTCCTTGTGTTGTTTGAAAAATTAGATAATTTATCACTTAGTTTTTAATTTGTTCTTATTATTAACTATATTCATATCTTAATGTAGTCTTTAAATATTAATTTGTTATATTTAAAGGACAATACATAAAATTATTATTTTATCTATTACTCCGTAAACTTTTGTTAAGTTAATATTGGATAAATAAAAATGAACAGAAAGAGTATTATTTTTCATCTTTACCTTTAATTAATAAATATGGAGAAAAACAAAAAATTTTGAGAGAATAAATAAATAAATAAAATTTAATTTTTTTTAAAAAAAAAAAGTGTGAAAAAACATGACAAATAGAATAGAGAGGAGAGTAAAACATTTTCACTCTAAAGGTGTGCAAAAATTTTAGGTTGAACTATGGAAAGGTGTGGTGTAATAATTAAGCCAATGAAATCTTTTTTTATTATAAAAAAAATACTAAATGGACTTTTTAGGTATTAAGAATTATTTGGTTTGTGGACCAAATTGTTTTGAAACTATAGTTTTAAAAATTATATTTTTAGATTAATTTACAACCCCTTATTGAATACCTAGTGACCTAGCACCAAACACTTGGAAGAAGAACAATAATTTAAAATTATATTCCTCAATTGTGAAAAATATTTATTCAAAAAGAGAAGAATGAAAGAAACTAAAGAGACCATTTGAAGCTTTTTGCATGTGAGTATTTTGCCTCAATTTGGTGGATCATTAAAACCCTCAAGAAAAGATTTAATCTTTTTGCCCAAAAGAAAGACCATTCCCATTCAATCAAATTGTTTGCCATAACCACCAAGTAGTGGTATAGTGACAAATACTTTTTAGGAAAAATTTATTCGGATAAGAAAATATATACTAATTAATTAGTTAACATAGTTATAGTTTAATTAATTATAATTTACACTGTAATTATAGTTTGAGTTTTGTATAATACGTGCAATTGATACAAATCTTGTGCGCGATTATACAGAAGTTGTGTGCAAATCGAATTGTATAGCAAAATATACAATAACTGTGAATTGTATAGTGAATTATACAAATGTTGTGCACGAATTGTATAGCGAAATATACAAAAATTGTGAATTGTATAGCGGATTATACAAGCGTATACAAACGTTGCTATAAATATAGTTATGAAATGTAATTATCCAAACTATAGTTATGGAATATAATTAAGTTATTTTTAAGCGACTATATATAAAAATTTCTTCACTTTATATATTATTTTATTCTTAATTAAAAATTTCAATTTCAAATTCGAATGAATATGCTTATTTAGCTAAAATTTTAACAATTTATTTATTTTTAAAAATATTATTTTAAAAAAACTTAAGAAAATTATTATTTGTGTTTGACTAATTAATCTGAGAAAACAATGAGCACCACTAGTAAAAAATACTTACCTTTACTCTGAAAACATGACCAAACACCTCTTCTTTGAAGGATGAAAAATACTTTTGGCTCCTAGAAATACTTTTACTAAAAAACATTTCACCCCAATATAAAAATCTTTGATACGAATCTAAATTTAAGGTATTCACAATATTGATATATTCAAAGCGAAAGAGAATTAAATAAAAAATTTTATTTTTCTCTAAAAACTCAACGAAACACCTCATAATTTCAAGAAAAAAACACAAATTTGGCTAAAAAGACTAGATACACTTTTATTAGAGAACGCATCCTTATTATCCTAGTATAAGACTTTCTGAGAAAATCTAAATATAATTCATTCTCAATATTGATATCAAACAACGAAGGCCAAAAAAAGAACTTTCTTTTTCCTATAACCCAATATAAAACTCATCGACACGAATCTAAATTTAATGTATCCGCAATACTGATATCCAAAGCGGAAGAGAATTAAACAAAAAAACTTTATTTTTCTTTAAAAAGTTCGACCAAACACCTCATAATTTGAAGAAAAAACCACAAATCTATCAAAATAGACTAGAACCATTTTTATTAGAGAACATTTTATCCCCTAATATCCTAATATTAAACTTTTTAACACAAATTCATATTTAATTAATTCTCAATACTAATATCAAACACCGAACGCGAAAAAAAAAAACCTTCTTTTTTCCCATAACCCTATTGTTTCCCTCATGAGAGGGGTGTGTGTGTGTGTCAAACAAAGCTATAAATGCTAGTTGATTTTGTGGTTTCTTTTTACCTTCACATCACCTTCTTTAAACTTTTTTTCTCTTTATATATACAACTACACACAATACAAAAAATAAACATTGAATTTATTAGTATATACTATAGCTGTTTTCTTATAGAATCCTCTGAATCTTTGGAAAAAGCAAGCAAGAAAGAAAAAGAATGGATTTTTATGCATACCCAAGAACTATTTTTCCTTCTTCTTCATCAATTATATCTTCATTTTGCATGAGGGATTTGATTGAAAGAGCCAAAGATTGCTTCAGATTTGCTGTTTCTACTATTATTGGAAATGTGTTTTCTGCTATTTTCACATTTTTCTTTGCATTAGGTGAGTATATTGTTATCAATTTCTTTGATTGTGTATTAGATTGTGAGTTTTGTTGGAGGAATTTTGATTGTTTGATGGGGTTTGTGTAGATTTTTGGAAATTTATCTTTAAATGGATCATATTTGGGGATTCGTGTAGTTTCTTTGTCTTTTGATTTGTGTTATTTTGTACTTTTGTTGGAGTCTGTGTTATGAGATTTGACTGATATGTCAGGACTGAATATGTCGTCGTTGTTGTTGAAGTTTGTGTTTTGTTACTATCTGTTGTTTTTGTTATTATTTGTTATTTCTTTGTACTTCCGTTAACTCTTTTTGGGAAATGCTTTGACCTGTCTACACTTTTTTGATTTTACGAGATTACACTAGATAGGTTGTTGTTGATAATTTTTTTGGGAGAGAAATTTCAATTTTAGTAAAGAAAAGTTCACTTTTTCCCATGTAAAATGTATGTCTAGATACAACTTCAAGCTTCAGAAATCGTAATTTTAAAAACTTAAATTTTTAGAAAAACTTCAAAATCTATGGTCAAACGAGAGGGAAATTTTGCGTATGCATTTTGATAAGGTTTAGATTAGTTTTATTGGACTTTTTTTCCATCCAGTTTTCTATCTATCTATGTTGTTGATTGTGTTTTCAGCCTGAATTTAGTGTATGATATTACTTAGTTTGAGTCCAATCAGAAGCAGATTCAGAATTTTAACTTTATGATTGAACTTATTATATTTTTAAAGTTATGAGTTAAGAAAAAGAGGAGAAACTTTTAGAACTTGTGGTCTAAAGCCAGATAGTCCGAGGCAGAGCCAAGATTTAGAGCTTATGAGTTCGGGATTCTAGCCCTTTTAAGTTAGTGAGTTGAAACTTATAATCTGTACATATCGAATGGATTGACAAATGCAGAGTTACGATCAAAGTTAGTAGGGTCAATCGAACGTGCATCTCCTAGGCTAGCTCTGCCTTTGCGGATAGTTATATGATTGAAAGGAAACAGATTGTAAAATTGGTTGTAAAAAAAGTTGACTCTCATTTCCTATTAATGGAATGAAATGGCGATTTGTAGATTCGCGGTTTATTTGTGTTTCAACTGATGATAATGTTATGAGCTTCTAATCATTGTGGAATTGGTTTTTGCAGTGGGCACCTTATTAGGAGCAATGACAGGTGCTTTGATAGGTCAAGAGACGGAAAGTGGATTTGTTAGAGGTGCCGCGGTTGGAGCCATTTCTGGTGCTGTTTTCTCTCTTGAGGTCTTTGAGTCATCTCTGTTACTATGGCAATCAGATGAATCCGGAATTGGATGTGTTCTTTACTTGGTAAGCAACATAGGACCTTTTCTCACCGACACCTTTGAAAGTTTAGCTTTGTGATTTTGTAACGTCTGCATGGGATATCAGTATATGAGAGTTATCGTATGTAGATGACAAGCTGTGTGTTACATACTTGTTAGGTGTATGGTCAGTTATCGATTTTTTGATATGTACAGATTGATGTAATAGCCAGCTTGTTAAGTGGTAGGCTAGTTCGTGAGCGGATTGGTCCAGCAATGCTTAGTGCTGTACAAAGTCAGGTATCGTATAACATAACTACGAGCCATTTGGAACTCCAACAGCAACTTTAACTCTCTTAATTTGCTTGAGTCTTTCTTCTCGTTGATCAGATGGGAGCTGTCGAAACTGCATATGAAGAGGAGCCTAGCATTTTCGATACAGGCGGGGCAAAAGGATTGCCTGGACATTTTGTTGAGAAGATCGCTAAGGTTGTAATACGCAATGACAACAATGTGGATGATACAGGGGAGAGAGTCGCGTGTTCTGTCTGCTTACAGGTAGATTACGTTTAATTCTATTAGCGATTACGCTTTTTCCATTTGTAGTGTTCTGATTGATTGTGTGTTCATTACTGATGTATCCAGGACTTTCAACTGGGGGAAACTGTTAGATGTTTGCCACAATGTCATCACATGTTTCACCTACCTTGCATCGATACATGGTTGCTGAGACATGGCTCGTGTCCATTGTGCAGACGAGATCTATAGATGGTTGTACTCGGTAAACAACTATAAAGTTACTTCATTTCTCTATACTTGCTGGTGAAGGTTTCCCTCTATGTTTATCATCACATACAATATCTCCAGGAAACCTATGTAATTAGTGTCAATGGTCATTGTAGTCGATTACCATCTTGTAGAAAGAATTTTGAGCTGTTATAGTGCTCACCACTTCAACTAAGTAGTATTTCTGTATCAACGCGCTCATGTTTTGTGCAAAACATCATGCAAGAATAGGTTTAATCTATACAAGTTTTCTGGTGAAACTGTGCGTTTATCCTCTTAGACAGATTCGTGTGTTGTTTTGGATGACCATAATCATCGCGCTGTATCAGTTAAAAAACTGAGAATTGCTTAGTAGGTGACTGTTTTCAGGACATGGATTTGTCTCCTTTTCGTCTCTGTACAGAATCGCGCTACTTCATGCCTGGTTGCACCAGTTAGCAAGAAGTTTGTTGCGCGTGGTAGTTATTGTTTCATTTTCCGTAGCAACGGTTAGTTATGATTCTTGACTTCTGTTGCTGAAAGTAGTTGGATATCTTGAGTCTGCAAGTTTCTTAGTTTAAAACATTTAGTTGAGAGGCTTCAGCAACATCTTTCTTTGGTAGAGTAACTGTATTTGTATGGTAAGTTGTGTCTTTCCAATTGTTTTGTTCATTTTATGTAAAGGAATGGACAAACACAATTGCATCATTTCTGCTGTCTGATCACATTCGAAATTATCTATCTAGTCATCGTACTTAACGGTATGCATCGATCGGTTCAGTTCGATTCGAGTATCATTAGTTCTTCGATTTAAATGCTAAACCACTAAGACATTTTTATTGATTGTTGATCTTTAATGATTTGATTTTCGTTTTTGCTTGATAATCATGATGTCCACGCCAATACTAAAATCTAACCAAAAAACATTTTTACAGGATATGTTTTAACCCTTTTTTTTTAATTTCCGTTGAAGAGAGTGGCATATTTGAGCCAAAGACTTAATTGACAGATGTTTTTTAGCCCAAACGTAACAGAAGTATTTCTACTTTATTGTTCAAAGTATTTTTGACCTTTTTGCCTTCTATAAATACAATAATGCAATAATTTATACCATTGAGTTCAATTTCTCACATATAGCAAATTATTTGCAATATAACTATATTTGAAAGTTCATCATATACCAAGAATAAAATTGGAGGTTAAAGTATGAATTAGTGAACATATCTATGACTCAAACATGTTCAAAGAACTCATAATCTCAAACCGTCATAGATAAAGTCGTTTCATTTAGTACGACATTGCTTCACAACTCGAGGTGCTTACGCTTCCCGCCTATCTCGATCCGCGTCTACCTGTGATCCATCATAATTACAGCCCATTACAGTATGGGACACTGTCAGTTCTGAAAAAATGCAGAGGTGCAGACTCTCCAATAATGTTGTCGCGTCAACATTTTTGAAGAGTTCGAGCTATATATCTAGTAATAGCATAACTAGACAAAAGGGGAATTTCACCACAAAATCAACATTCAAGAATCAATCCCCAAAAACAAGCAAAATGCTTTGATAGCAACAAGTATATAACATTCACCATTGCTACTGTCTTTCTAACTCAAAGGTATCGATGATGGCTCCAAATACAACGAGAATATGAGACGAGGAAATGGAAAGAAAACGAAGAAAAAAGACAGTGGAATAATCCTTCATTTGTCGTTCTACACCATTTACAAGACGAAACTAAAGAATCAAAGGGTGTGTGTAAGCGAGGAATATGAACTAAAGCAGACACGTTCATACTCGAGAAAGAATCTCTACAGTAAATTCTTTCGTTCTTTGCTGTTCGAAAACTAAACAAAGGCACCTGTTCCATGTTAAATATAACATTGTACATCAAAAGAATAAATTAGTGCACCTTCTATCACTTTTTTTGAATCACTCGCGAGGAAGTTTTTGAGGACACAGCATACAATAGAGAAAAGTTTTTAAGTGGTACCGAGTTCTAAGGGAGCAGCACAGGGAGCCAAGCTTTTTGCTGGAAAGTTCATACCACCTCCTCTCAGAGATAAAGAAGGGCCCCTCAACGAGCTCGCCCTACTTACAAGGTTTGAATCTAGAAACACAACTATGACTGAGATATCGTCGTGAAAATGCCTCCTAACACCACGATCGATCTTCTTTAGATCAGAATACCTCATCTCCCTTTTCTTTGCTGCTTCTTGTAATGCAGTTTTTACAAGCCTCCGAGCGCTTCCCTGAAGGTTGGGAAAGGAACATGTCATTGCTATCAATAAGCAAAATAGAGTAAACACAAATATTTATTCCTTAATCACAATATTGTTCCATGCCAGAAAGCCACACAATTAAGACTATAATTGCAGACGAGAACTTGGAGGGATGTTACGTAACTACCAGTGTATTCCCACGAACTGGGGTCTTTCAATAGACCCTTGGCTCAAGAAAAAACAGTCCGAAGTAGTCCCAAAAATAAGTAACAGAAGTACAAGAATGATAGATAATAACAAAAGCAGCAAATAGTAACATAAACTACAACAAAACAATATGATAATTGAAGTACAAGGCTATAGTAACAGAGAAGGACAAGAAACTACAAGAGCAATACTATGACTACTAATATGAACGGACAAAAAGACAACACACGGCTACCTACCAACCTTCTATCCTTAACCTGTGTCCTCCATACACTCCTACCCATTCCAACATTGGACAACGTTATTCGCAGAATGCCTTCAATCTAATCTCGAAGCAAGAATAAATCATCATGCTTAACACACACTTATGGCCCTCCTCTCTTTAAGTAGAATCAGGCTGAGCGATCTGCTATGAAGATACAATAAGAAGGAAGATACAAATATAAAAGAGAAGGTCTCACATCCCAAGTGGAACACAGAATTCATGCTCACTACGAATTATTTAGTTCAAAATTCTTATTTTCATATTACTACACAATTTTGTTTTACATCTGTTAATTTTGTATATTCTTTTGTGGATTTACACTCCCTATAACCCCTTCTCCCTCCTGCAACCATTTCCTTATTTCCTGATAAAATTTAAGGCAAATATCGATATCTCGACACCTACGCTACCCAGCCTTGGAGTCTGTTACACTAGTGCTGCGTCTTTCAATAGCAACGGCCTAGTAACAAGCTACGTTTTTACCCAAAAGATAAATGGAAAGACGAAAAGATAAAAACTAAAATGCTCAAAAAACATATATTTTTGCGTTTCATAAATTACAAATGAGGGATCTAGAAGCATTGATTTGTTCTTTATAAAACATGGATGTTACTGAAACACTACTTGAGCTCTTTACTAGAGTTGGCTAATAAGTGAATACCAGGAGTCATATCAATAACATTGGTATGATACTGAGAACAGGAAATATAATCCTTAATGCATTTTGATCATCACCAAGAACACCCCCCCCCCCCCCCCACGCCCCCAAAAAAAAGTACGTCAATAGTACATAAAACATGACTTTTAGTAAGACACAAAAACAAGATATGTTTAACAAGGCATTTCATCTGCATGATATTTAAAACTTTCGATGTTCACCACCTAAAGTCAGCAATATAATTCTACTAGAGTTGCTTTGCTTCAGATGTGCAAAAGAAATACAAATAAAAAAGAAAAGGAAAAAAAAAGCATATTACAGTCAAAGATCTTACGCTTCGGGGGCTGTTTTGTACTATATCAACTGCTTCTTGATTGCTAAGATGTTCCCAGAGACCATCAGAGGCCAATATGAGAAATTGATCATGTGGTTCTAGTTCTTGAACAGTAATTGATGGATCAGAGCTCAATATGGGCCTTTTAAAAGGTTCACGCAACCGAAACTTCGCATACAACGGCTCCCTGTTGTATTCAGGCTTTTTAAGGTATATATCACCAATAGATCTCGAAATCTGCAAGACGAATTTAAAATTAAAACTCATATAAATAGCTTGGTGCCAAAAAACAAGTAAATTCATTTCAATATTGTGCGGAATTCTTGCAAGTATATAAAGCAGGATCTAACAAAAACAGGGAAAAGATAATTAATTGGATTAATAGCTCTTAATAAGAATATTAAATATCTAACTCCTATAGCACAAAATAACCAAATAGTTATCAAGGGTGACATCTACATCTATCACATATAATAAACAAAATGACAAAATATTTCCATAAATGGATCGAAACAAAGGATTTCATGCACATAGTACAACTACAAGTTAATCCGAACCCCATGGAAGAAACAAAGAATGGCCTTTCCTTTGACCTTTCTGGTCTTTGGCACATTATTGTAATAAATGATTCATTCTAACACTTAACACGTGGCTGCTTGAAGTTGAACATGCACCGATACTGAAGTGAGTCGAGTGACTAATTAAGTAGTGAAGTTCCAGTTGTTCTTATCTCACAGTAAAATCTTTTTTTGGGTCTTGCCGTGCATCTTCTACAGCTATTTGGTTTGTATTGGTCTGCCTTTTTTAATTTTGGTAAGTCGTCTCGTCTTGAATTTCTTTTTTTTTTTGAAATGTTGTAATAGCATATCAGGACGATAGATGACACATTAATTACTGCATACAGTGACCAATGAGTAACAACCTAATCCATAGACTATAAAATGTTTTGGACTCTAAAGATGATACTAACCATATGTCTCCCTATGAAATAATAGCAAGAATTAAAAACCATATAAGCTACTCTATCCACAAATCACGAAATATGAGATATACCTGAATCAGACCCTTTACACGCCATACGTTATGCTTCAAAACCACTATCTGCGGGTCATCTGGATGCATTGAATGCAACTCCTGTCTGACAGATTCGAAACATGCGTTATGCTCAGCTGAAAGCTGGATGGCCAGAACCTCCCCTGTAGCCCTCACAAGCCTTCCCAAAACAGCTCGGGAATCACCAAGGTTAGCAACATACAGGATACGATTGCAGATCACTGCTACCAGACAGCAAGATCCCACAGCAGCCATCTGTGGTTTCATTGGCCACTGCTTTGCAACAAGAGAAAAGAATCCCTCTTCTGTGGCTTGAAATGCTTTCCGTATTACATCTACAGACATAGAATTTTGTTCGGCTGCAAACCCTACAAGAAAGTTGCAGGCTAATTAATTCAAACTACAAATTTCAATGGCAAATAATCTAATATATTAGGCATTGTAAATTCTAAAAAGAATACACCCTTGCATTTTCATTAGAAAAGAATTTAATGAATAGCATTCAACTAGCTTATCAACACCATTTGGAACTACAAACAGATTGATGCAATCCGATACTTGGCAAATGAGTACTTTGTTCAATAAAAAAGGTCTAGTGAGCTTACTCTTGAGGTTCTGAAAGAGGTGATCATTGATATACCGTGATGTCTCCGGTCCACCATGACCATCGTATATCCCAGCAAACGTTCCATAGGGGCCCGAATCAAGCAAGCTCAAAGAACCCGACTCGACCTGGCTTTGATCCTCCAGCAAATTATTTGCCTGTACGACTGCCATTGAGAACTCACCCAACAAGTGTTGACCACTATCCTTATACCAAAAAAGTCCATCTTGCCGTCCAGCTGCATCCGAACCAGCATGTACAGAATGATCTGATGATGGCCGCCAACAGGCCTTCAGGAAATTTATCAGCCTTGATAACATCCCTCATTTCATTTCACTTCTGCCTACCTCCAGTTGCTGAAAACCAAAAGAAATGCAGCAACAGCTTAAAACCCTGATTATGTTATTACACTCTCTTATCCTGCAAACAAAAAACAAGCATATCACAAGAATTTCAGCTATACAAATTACTTCAAGAATCAGAGCTGCAGAAAGATCATAGCTTTAACCAAAGAAACAAACAGCAACATACCCACTATAGTCCCCACAAGTGAGGGTCTATAGAGCGTAGAGTGTACGCAGACCTTACCCCTACTTTGGCAGGTAGAGAGGCTGTCTCCGATAGACCCCCGACTCAAAGAAAGCAATAAAGATCATAGCTTTAATCAATGAGAAACAAATCTGTTCACCCAAAAACAGAAAATTTCAAAACCCAATTTCAACAACAAAGAATAAAACCCTAGCCAATTCTAAGATCAACAATGACAAGAAGCAACCAAACAACTACAGTGCCAAGCCAAAACTAAGCAAAAACCCACACCCCAAAATGAACAAACCAGCATTAAAAACAACACCCAAATCCTTAAAGAACACAAATCACATAAACTTCACAGCCAAAATTAAGTGCAACCCACATCCCAAAATGAACCAAACAACATTTAAACCAACACCCAAATCATGAAAAAACACAAATCACCTAAACATCACAGCAAAAACTCTGTAAAACCCACATCCCAAAATGAACCAAACAACATTTAAACAACACCCAAATCATGAAAAAACACAAATCACCTAAACATCACAGCAAAAACTCAGTAAAACCCACATCCCAAAATGAACAAAACAACATTAAAACAACACCCCAAATCACATGAAGTTCACAACTTTAACAACTACCTGCTGAAAATATAATACAAGAAGACTCTGGTGGTGTGATTAGGCCTTATTATGCCATCTTTTTTTCAGTTACTGAACCCCTCAACTGATAATGACTGAGATCTAAATAAAACATAACAATCCATGTGGGTCTGAAAGTGTTAGATCTATAGATCCATCAAAGCAGCCCCTTTTGTATAACCCACAAAACAAACAAACTATACACAGTAAAGATTGAGTCTTTTTTCCACTTCTTGTTTCCTTTTCTTTTTTTCTCTCTCTCTTCTTGTTTTTTGCTAAAAAAAGAAAAGGGAAAAAAGAAAATTACAAAATTGAGGAAACAAAGAGAAAAGAAGAAAAAGATAAAGTATAACAATGAAGAAAAAGGGGTGGGTCTTTCCCTTTACTTGTGTGTGATTAAACCAACTAAAGGATCCCTCCCCCCCCCCCCCCCCTCTCTCTCTCTCTCTCACACACACACACACACACTCTCTTTCTTGTGTTTAGCAATGGAAAAAACAAAAACCCCATTAAGGAAAAAACCCAACAAAATTATTTGAGATGGTTAAAAGAGAAAATAATAGAAGTAATCATGTGATGAGATGGTCCAAAGATTTTTATTTAAAATTAGAGATTTTGAATTTAAGATTTTAAAATGAAAAAGTTATGTTATAAGATTGCTTTCAAGAATAGATTTAATCAGAAAATAACAGAAGTGATCATTTGATGAGATGGTCCAAAATTTTTTATTTTGAATTAGAGATTTCGAATTCAAGTTTTTACGATAGAAAAGTTTTGTGTAAGTGTTGTCTTTAAAGTAGATTTAATTATTCACAAGTTTAAATTAATTAAATTTCAATACTAATATGTATTTTGGGTGAAAAATCAATTAAAAAAAGATTCTTTTATGTTTTGGTTGGAGTTGGACAAGTTTGAATTAATTACTTAAATATATTTTAAAATAATTTTCATTTTTGAAGAAGAGGAATTAGAATTTTAATGTTTATGAGATTGAGATTTTAGTTCATTTAAGTTATTGAATTTTAAATAAAGGATTCACTCCTCCTTACTTTCAAGTATTTAATAATTTGTGTCTGTTAATATTTCGAATATATATTTAAAGTTTGATGTAATCTTTTATTGTGCAATTTCAAATATAATTTTATAGCATTTATCTTTAGTGTTTAGCATACTTTTATGTATTAGTCCTTTGATTTTTCAAAATTTTGTCAAAGATGTCTCTTGATCACCAAAAGTTGGCAACGTCCATCCTCACAGTACTTGTTGCATTTTTTAGCGTTTTTTAGCTTTTCATATCTGATAATCACCGGTCATTGCAGTGTCACGAAAATTAAAATTTTAAGTATTTTTTTATAATTTCATTGATTTTTCAAAAATTAATCGATCGACTCCAATGGTACCAAACTTAGCCCCAGTGATCCTCACAAATTTGGTGGCCAACACTCAATATATATTTTCTAATTGACATCTATGTTTTCATTATTTTGGTGTTACAAAATAACACTTCAAGATTTTAAGTGATTTTTCAAAATTATGTTAACCAACTCTATTGTCCCCTAATCTTTGTTGGGTCATACTTTATGGTCCTAATAACTAGTACTCGTTATATCGCCTCATTTTTCAGCGTTTTAATGTCAAAAAATAAAAATTTCAGATATTAAATATTTATCGCATGTGTGTGGTACTCATTGCATTGTTATTAATAATGTCTCCTTTTCAACATTTTAGTGTCGAGAATTAGGGATACAAGATTTTAAGTGTTTTTTTATGTATATTCGTACATTAATTAATAGATCGACTGAAAATCTAATCAAATGTGTAGCTATAATTTATATTATTTGATTTTAAAGTTGTACATGCTTTCTATCAAAAATGACTTTATTCTTAAGATTCAAATTTGGGCTAATTTGATCAAGTATATATAATTAAAATTTTGACCCATAAAAAACTTGTAAAAGTATTTTAATTATGTTTTATTTGATATGATATAATCATAATTAATTTTTTGTCATTAAGTAATCAAATATATTACTAAAAACTTAAACAAATGATTTAAAATTTGATGAGAGTTATGTTGGTTGGACTATAATCCACAATTTAGCTCATGATCTTAATTTAGCTCATTTAAGATAAAGTGACATTTAAAACAGATTAGAAATAATATGTTCAGTGTAATTTTACAGGTGGAGTATAGGAAAGATTGAATATAGGCAGATCATGTCTTCAGGAAAATTTACATGTTATAAATGAAACAGGTGAATATATGATCTTTTCGTAAAATTAGGTATTGTATGAATATATTTTCTAATATTGATATAATATTATTTGTTGCTTGTTGGCACTAATTTTACAAGGCAAAATAATGATGTAGTTTGGTTGGATGTTGAATTATTTACCATGAAGACCAGAGATCAATTATCTTTCTCTTTTTTCAAGTGATGCATCCATGTTTTAGAAATCCTAGGTTCGTCTCTCACCATACCCCTACGTACCATTATAAGGTAAAAACAGTTGTTTCTTAAAGACGCTTGACGCGAAAAGAGAGTCCATTTTGACAACAAAATATAAAGTGGAATCAGAAAAGAGTAAAATATAGATTTACCCCTACCTCATGAAAGACAAAGAGGTTATTTCCAAAAGACTTGAGAAGAGTGTGCATGTGTACATCAACAATAACATACATAGTATAATCTCACATGTAAAATCTAAAATGAGTAGACTATAGACAAACCTTAATTATCCCTACATCATGAAAGATAAAAAAGTTATTTCTAAAAGACATGAGAATAGTGTGTGTACACAACAACAAATCCAGTGTAATCTCACAGCTGAAGTCTGAAAAAGATAGATCGTAGACAAACTTCATCTCACCTACTTTATGAAAGATAAAAATGTTATTTTTGAACGATCCTTGACTCTAAAAGAGTGTGTTTGTGTACAAAGTACAACATGGGCTATCCCCTTACCCCATTGTCCCACATCGTTTACAAGACACAAACACCACCACTTTATAATTGCTTAACACAAACATAAATCTTGCCGAGCTTGGTAACTCAAGCTTGTAACTCAAGTGAGGGCAATAAGGTGATGAGAACAAACTACCAAAATGGAGAAAAGCCTTGTGTTTATTTGTGGGGTATTGTGTTGGCATGTGTTGTGTCAATCCGTATTTGTGGGGTTCAATACTGTGGGCATGTGTGTCATCTCCCTGGTGGATGACTAAGCAGGAGAATGAAGAGTTTGGTTTGGGTGCTTTGTTTGGCATTTAACCCTCTTGCTGACTTCACAGAGCAGCAGCTCTTCTTCTTTGCTTGAGCAACAATAAAATGTTGCTGACTAAAGACCAGTTTGCTATCAAGCAACCCAAAAAATCCACAAGGCTTCTCTCTCTCATTGTTTGGACCATCACCTTTTCGAAAACGCAACTTCAAGATGCTGTTAGCTGATTTAGGTCAAATATGTCCTTAAAATGCACCTTGATCTATTATAAGTGTTAAAAACGCCCCTCTAACTTGGCAAGAATTTAGAATGTATTCACTCTTATTACAAGATCAAAGGTGTATTCTCTCTCATTGTTTGGACCATCACCTTTTGAAAAACGCAACTTCAAGATGAAATTTTATTCTTTGTTTTCAATTCTCACTCCTAACACTCCCTGTTAGCTGATTTAGGTCAAATATGTCCTTAAAATGCACCTTGATCTATTATAAGTGTTAAAAACGCCCCTCTAACTTGGCAAGAATTTAGAATGTATTCACTCTTATTACAAGATCAAAGGTGTATTTAAGTTCAATTAGTCAAATAGAAGGTATTTTTTAACACTATCAATAGTTTGAGGACGAAACTAATAATTTGTACCAAGTTTAGGAGTGTTTTTAATATTTTTCTTTAAAGAATATCATAAAATGATGCCAATGTAATTTCCAAAAAGACATGAGAAGAGTGTGTGTATAACATATTTAGTGCAATCTCACACCTAAGGTCAAAAAAGGGTGGAGTACAGACAAACCTCATCCCCACCTACCTCACGAAAGATAAAGATCTTGTTCCGACCGATCCTCGACTCTAGAAGAGTGTGTTTGTCTACAAAGTACAACATAGGAAATCCAAATTAAATATATCCCCTTACTCCATTGTCCCACATCATTTACAAAACACAAACACCAACACTTTATAATTCCTCAACTCAAACATTAAGCATGCTGAGCTTCGTAACTCAAGCTTGTAACTCAAGTGAGGGCATTAAGGTGATGAGGACAAACTACAAAAATGGGAACCTTGTGTGGTGTTGGGATGTTACAAATACTGGTATTTGGGAGTGTTATATTGCTGGCATGTGTTGTGGAAGAGCTTTCCATCCTTGAAGAGTGGTTTGATAACCTCTTGCTGGCTTCACAGAGCAGCAGTGGAAGAGGGGTTAATATCCTCTTGCTAGCGTCACAGAGCAGCACAGGTGATATCCTCTTTGCTAGCCAAGAGCTGGTTGTGGACCAACACCAACAAGGCTTCTCTCATAGTTTGGACCATTACCTTTTGAGAGGTATCGCCTTTTGATCCCAGCAGAAGACCGTTTATATAATGGCCATTTATCACAAGTAGGTGATTCTGGAAATATATATATATATATATATATATATATATCGACGAAATGCTCAAAAAGCATGAGAAACAAATTCAGCAGGCTGTCCGTAAAGCCCGTATTGGCAGAAATAAGATAAAAAAGGAACACATTGACAGTGGGCAAACACAATCGCTCTTACACTACGTCCACTGGTCGGTAACTTGTAGAGGAGCAAGAACATGCACACTTTAACTCTAGTCAGTGGAAGAGCTTCATGGATCAAGGAGGCAACCTTTTTGATGTATTGCAGAACTCTAGCCTGTGGTAGAGCTTCATGGATCAAGGAAGCAACAATATGAAAATCTCAGCAGCAAGAGAAAAGTTTTACTCACATGGAACTCTCAGGTCTTGGAGTAACTACTGTCATGTGACAGCACATCATAAGTTCAAGCAACCTCTGCCAGAAATGCAAGGGTAAGGTTGCGTACAATAGACCCTTTCCCGACTTTGCGTATAGCGGAAGCTTTAGTCCACCGAGCTTGTTGTACTACAAAAGTCCCATGCAGAGAGAGAGTTGGATTCCATTGATGAAACATTTGCAAATTGCAATCAGTATTCCACCATTGCAGTTCTTCCATAAAGCTCTTTCTTCCCCATAACAAATTGACATTCCTCTTAATATCAACCAACTCCATCACAATCAAGTAGCTCTCTCTCTCTCTCTACCAAACCTCTTAATATCCACCAGCAACTACATTGCTTCATCCAAAATTTTCTTATCTTACACCAAAATCTTCAGTATATATCTCTTTGCCTCCTAGCTTTTATACAAAACTTGTCACAACTAACTCCCAAGTCAAGCATGAGGCCTAAAACACATAGTTCACTCAGCCTAAAGCTTCTTCTCATAGCTTTCTTACTTGTGTTTATGATGAGATCAACATTGACATCATCTAGTGTAACCATCAACAAGAAGTACTTGTTCATCATCAAAGTGTAACAAAATCCCGCATTCAGCCATCACCCCACAACAAACACACAATGAGGAGGCACCAGGGAGAATGACAGCAATTTATACAGCAGGAAAAATGGCGAGGAACAGAGAAGATGGAGAGACACGTGTTTGTGCATGATGTGAATAGGGATGTTGAGGACAAGTTTCCTAGGGAATTCTTGTGTGATGGATATATGAAGAAACAAGTTGGGAGGTTAAGGCATTTTGAAATTCCTAGTCATAAGAGCAACTTGGATATGCCATTTTGCCCCTAGATCTATGTGTCACATCAGTGTATTTTTGAAGGATTCAACATGGCGCAACTACATTTTAGAGAATCCGAGCAACATAATTTTGTGTTTAGCTTATTTCTTTGTTTGTTCATTTTTTGAGGGGTGGGTGATTGGGAAGATGAAAAGCAACAATACCAATAAATTGGGAATATTATGAACAATAGACACATATGAAGTTATGGCTATTTCATGTATTGTGTTTGGTATGATAGAAATTATTTTTTATGAAAAATATTGTTTTGTGTAATCTATGTTAGGAGATTCTTTAAAAGAAAAAAAAAAGAATAATAAGAATTAAATTAGTTAATGGTGCCAAGTCTAATGGTGTTATGGAAAAACACCAACTACGCACAAGGGTAATCAGCATGGATGATTGGAATGCAAAAAGTGATTTACCACATGAAAAGAAGCTATTCCCAGGCATTACTAATCAAGGAATAGCACTTCTTATAAGCCTCATATCAAAGTACAGATTGCCACAACTAAGACTGCAGGTTGACATAATAAAGAGGTTCTTCTGACATTAACATCTTCCATCAGCTTATGGACTTCAAATGTTGTTTGTCAATGAATTCTGTTAAGAACTACCTCATTGATCATCGGTTCTTTTACCAGGCAAATCAACAGAGCCTTCAGAATTGAATGCATCATCAGTCTCGATAATCTTGCCATCCGTTGGTACAAGACGTGGAATCCCATTGACTATCTACAAGGAGACTCATAAGAAAATGACAAACTTAAGAAACCAGCAAAATGAAACCTGCCTAAAAGATCTTCCTTCGCAAACACACTCAAATCCATCATTAAACAGATGGAATGGGCAAGGAACAAATTCATTTTACCAAATTATTCTGATTGATTATAGATCATAGTAACCTACCTAAAAGAGTTTTGCAAAGCATAGCCAGTGCTGCTCTAGATAAACAGTAGGGTAAAGATCGTCTAAATAATTTGCTTTACCTTATCAATCTAAAAACAAGTCTAAATAACAATGAATCTGTGATATGGAGACAAATCATTTACATAACAGACCCCAACTAATTTGAGAGCAAGACTTCGTGGATTTATCAGTTGATTGTATCATTCATCTTATATTAGCAGAGGGAACCTAGTGCTGCTCTAGATAAACAGTAGGGTAAAGATCGTCTAAATAATTTGCTTTACCTTATCAATCTAAAAACAAGTCTAAATAACAATGAATCTGTGATATGGAGACAAATCATTTACATAACAGACCCCAACTAATTTGAGAGCAAGACTTCGTGGATTTATCAGTTGATTGTATCATTCATCTTATATTAGCAGAGGAAACCTAAACAGCAGAGATGGTAGAATATTGGAGACACTGACAGAATGTCTTCACAAATAATTAGCTAGTTTGGATATTATTACCCATTGTATTGTATTGTACTTCAAATACCATGTTTGTTTTGATTGTTACCTCAAATTTTACTGTATCATACTGTTGCATCCATTGTTATGTAACAACGAAAAGTATTATTTTATGTAACAACCTATATGGTCTAGTCGCATGGTTACCTTATACTTTTTTCCATCTTGCCCTTACTTATTATTTAATAATCCTGTTTTTTTACCCTTTTTCCTACCTTTTTTTGTAACAGTTTTATCTTATACCGTGCTTTTTCTTCATACTCCCTCCGTTTCAAAAAGAATATATCTTTCCTTTCTTTTGTCGACTTTTTAGTTCTAACTTTCCACCTAACAAGTTTAAAACCACAAGATTATACATTTTATTACATTTCGTTTAAGACCACAGGATTCAAAAGTCCAGTCTTAAAACTCCAAGTCAAGTCAAAACAAGACAAACAAATCAAAACGGAGTAAGTATTATAACAAGCTTATTATTCAGATTACCAATGCTTGACATTATGGAACAATACAATCTATCTATATATTTATATTCATCAAAACAATACAATATACAATACATTATGAAATAATAACTAACCACCATCCCAACACAACACAGTGGCAATGAAATGAAATTGAACTGTCCAAAAACAATCACCCACCGGATATGAAACACCAACTGCATCACTGATTAGAGAATTCGTCTTCTCGCAAAGCCTTCAACGAAAAAAGAAACGCAAAATTCTGAATTGAGAAAGAAGAATAATTTGCAATTAAGTAAAAAATTTCTGACCTTAAAGGTTGTTTAGAAAGCGGACAGACAAGAATTTCGAGGAGCTTCTGGTTAATCCCATCCTTCAGAAGCATTCTTCCGAATCTCACCATTTTTTGATATTCTCAACAATTTAGGGATTTTATATATTTTGTTCTCGGGTTTGAAATGCTGGGTTAGCGGGTCAAAAACAAATCAGCCCAATCTTGCTTTATTTTTCTTATTTTTCACTAGGTGTTTGATATCGACGTTATATCTGAACTACATTTGAACTCACATAGTGCAAGACTCATTTCTTAGGGCATGCTTCCAGTACAAACATACGAATTTGCTTGGTTAGATGAAGTTTCTTTTGCTTTTTGTTCAACATCACATTACGATTCAACTAAATTCGTGTGGGGGAAATGAAGGTATACTATTTATTAAAGAAATATTTATTCTTTAGGGTTCGAATTCAAAATATCAAGTTAAAAAAAGAGAAATTCTAAACCATTTACCACAACTCATGTCGATAGTCGGATGAAATTTCATTTATGAAGGATTTTCGTTATATAAGAAATTTAAATGCTTATAAGTGTTTTAAGAGATAAATATATTGTATCATAAACATTAAAAATTTCTAGTCATCTTGTTAATTATTTGTGTTTATTTCTTATTTAAGATTTTTTATTAAATACTTAATTATCCTTTTCAATCAAATATGCAAATAAAAATTTCAATAAAAATGTCATTCTCCTTATAACTTTAATTTTCTTCTCTTTTCTTCTCTTAATAATTGGGAGGGAGGAGTGTACGCAAACGTTTACTCGATAGGACTGTCACGCCCCAAGTTCCCGTAGGGCGGACCGGCACCCGTTACCGATAAGGCTTCGGGAGAACCAACCTATAACCA
>JAPFFP010000070.1:4680215-4690688 GCA_026153255.1 Solanum medicagineum
AATTTAGCGTCACTTGTCCCTTTCATATCATGTTTCCTTTGAATTGTACCAATATGGTAAGGTGTGGGGTGTTACAAGGACTTTCTCAGATAAAGGGGAAAAAGTGTACACAGGAGTTGCCCCTAACTCAAAAATATAGTTACCTTTCTTTTTTTCACACTTGTTGCCCATTTTAGGGGTTTCTAGGCAAAGAAACATTGCTGCCAATCTATTTTCCTTCAACAAACAATAATGATTTCCAAAGATTTGTGAAACAAGAACGACCAGTTTACACAAAAAACAACAATCTACTGAACTTGAAAAACAAATCTGTACAAAAGCTATCCGCGGATGGCATCATACCCCAAGTATAAAATCTGACCATTCAATGTGCAAGAACTATAGAGGGTTTACTGTCGAGGGGCGTATGAAACGAAGACAACTCAGTAATCCAGAAAATGAATGGTTACTACAAATCAAGAAAGTACATAACGACTCTACACAGCATGTGTGCTGGTCACCGAGGGGCATTTCCCCCTGGATGGTGACATGAAAGACATTGGTTGAGCGAGCATATACATGGGGGTTGGGAGGGACGGGAATGGAAATCGAGACTACCTCTCAGCCTTTCATACCACTGTTAAGTATTCTATGCAGATGGAAACCTTCACCCTGATCCCCATTCAGTGACCTCTTCGCCAAGAAGCAAGCACTTAACTGCCTGAGTAGTCTGTCAAGATGTGAATGTAAGCACTCTCTTGATTCTTTCACACTAGGATTCGTTGATAATACCATTGCATTGACAGCATCAGCCACAATTTCTCGCTGTGAATCCCCTAGAAGATACCCAACAGAGGATTTTTGCGGTTGTTCATATGCCAGCAGAGCAGCACAATCCTATGAGAATACAGACAGAGAAACAGTATGAACAAATATTTGCTCAAGATAACATTAGATGCAAAGACGTAAAACGTCTAGCTTAATCATTCCTGCATTGCAAAATTAATGCATGTTATGGAAAGAGTAACTATTGAGCTTCTGGTCACGAAAAGAAGATGTGCTGGACAGTACAAAGCAAGGCAAAGAAGACTTTGTTGGAATACTAGGTAGGACACATACTATTAGTTGTATAATCCCCAATAAACATAGGAAACATGATAGCTTCTTTCCCTCTCAAAGGAGACTTGGAGAAGGAGATACTTTGTCAGCTTTTTGTTGCCTTATTGTTATAGAAAACACTTTATACCCTTTTTCGCAATGTCCAACACATCTTAGTGAGGATGCTCCTATTAATAAAATGCTCATGAGTAAACACAGCCACAAAGGTAAACAAAATTTTCTGCCGTACCTTGACCAAATCATCATAGTCTCCCAACTTATAATATTTTTCAAATTCAGTCCTGCCATATAACACAGCTTCTTCAAGCTTCCCCACCTACAGATAGCACGTAAGACTTCAGATTGTATCCCATTTATATGACTACACAGCACCATAAAACACTAAGGAACAGAAGATTAGCCAACAACTGGCATTCTTATACAATCCCAGAAAGCGTGTAGGACTAATAATTCGAGGATGCATCTAAAAGATGTCAAAGCAAGCACCAGAATGTTCATTTCTTTGTGGCCCCATTGACTTCTTTCCCACACATACCTATGAGCTCTTTTTCATGCACCACCGTTTTACAGTCTATACTCAGAACATTTGTGTCCTGACTAATCTCTAGCATGGAACTATATTCTTCTCAATATGATTTCAAACTAAAAAAGGATTTGAATTTTCACCAAGAAGTCAGAAAAATTAAACCATTTGCTTAGGGGTTGCTGCAGTCATTTGTCCTGTGGTTATAAGTTCTATAGAGAGAGAGAAACATGAAGCAGCAGAACCATGTGTAAAAACAACTTACCCGTACTAGCTCAATAAAATTTTGACAGTGAAGCAGAAAGCATATAGTTGATGTGCCATCCTAACAAGCATAGAACAAATTATCAGGAAAAGAAAAGTGAGTCAAAATAGAACAAATTCGTTGTCACATAATGGACAGAAGAATGGTATACTAGTTCATCATGACTCAAGCTAACTAGCGAGCAAACTGGATTAATTGAAAAGCTAAATGTCAACCATCAAATTAGAGTGCCATATATATCTTCAAAAGACTTCCCTTCAACTTCAAACTACTTTCACTGAAGGCTATGGAAGAAAGAAGAGGAAAAACATCAGGAAACAATACGTAAATAAGCTTTAATGACAACAACTTCCAAAGTTCTCTAATTTGAGTTATTCTTTGATATTAACATGAAGCTGTGTTTGAGAAAACTTGATATCATGAGGCAATCTATTAGAGGTGTATCAAAGTACAAAACTCTTAGCACTTGGTTGAATTGCTAATAACCTGCAACAATAACAACATACCAGTGTAATCCCACAAGTGAGGCAGGGGAGGGGAGGGTGGTGTGTATGAAGGTAGAGAGGTTCTTTCCGATGGAAAAATACAAAGAAGAAAATAACAAAATGATAAAAGCAAGTAACATCTTATAAAAATTTCTACAACATCCTCTCTTATAAGGAATTATTGCTCATAAGAAAATATTGATATACCACATAATTTATTGATACGTTCCAGTTTGAGGTGTTGAAGTGATATGTTTTTAACTTAAAACTCACATAGTTTTAACTTATACAAGTACCATGTGATCCACATAAAGTAGCTTGACTGATAATTTATGCAATTCTCTAAGTAACTTTATTTTGAAAGTATTTTAATTAAGACAAGCTTCGGTAATGAACCGCGAAATGAAACAGGTCAACGATTGTAGTAGTTTTTTCCTTTCCTTTTTCCATATTTAGTTTATTCTGCTTATGAGTTTTTGAGACGAGGGTTCCCAGCAAACAGCCTCTCTACCTCTAAGGTAGTGGTAAGGTCTGTATACATTCTACCCTCCCCAGACCCCACTTGTGGGATTCCACTGGGTATGTTGTTGTTTCGTAAGCATAGAGAAATTGCTGTGAATGAACTCTACATAGTTCTGCACATCAGAGATATAGGTACTATACATTTACATTTCTGGAGAATCCTTATTTAATATATTTTATAAGTGTTCTAAGTTGTCTTGTGACATTCAATAAACAATCCGGAGTAATGAACAAAACAAACAAAAAAGGGGAAATTCCATATCCCACATGTACATCTAATGTCTATACACATAAAAAAATTATCAGGTAAAGTAATATAAAAAGTTCCAAGAAGGTACAGAAAGGAGTAAAAATACTATATACACAACATTAGATAAGATTAAATTGACTGCCAAACATATATATCTATTAAACTAATGTCAAGAAACAAAAGAAAGAAAGATTTGATAAAATTAAAAATAGAACCACGTTAGAAAGTAGAAACAAAGAGCATGAATTGTGTATAGATACTTAAGGACGCAAAGTTTTACGCCCATACACATCAAATATGGAAGTTCAACAGCATCTTGTGCAAAAAGGTAAAGGGAGGTGAATGAAGTTGCAATAGGAGTTATATGACGTTTGATAATATCAGCCAATAGAAAATTACCTGGACTATCTGAGGATACCACTCTCTTAGTTTACCAAAGGCATCACCAATTTGACCACTCCGAATTAGCTGTTTAAACAACAAAGACATTCCTATAAGTATCATTTCTATGTCAGCAAAATGATAACTAAATAGAACAGGTAGAAGGGGTAAAAATGTCGACAGATGGAAGTGCTATATTGATTATTTTTTGGACTGAGCACGGGGAAGAGAACTGATTAAATTGTTTTGTGCAGATCTGAAACTAACCAAAACTATATTATTTAGCAAGAAGAGAATAATAATGGATGGTAAAAGTTACTGGTTGTTCGTCAACTAACCCATCCAGGAGAATGGAAGTTTTGGATACTCTTATCTAACCATGTGTTAACTTTGCTTTGTCAAAGTGAAAACACTCCAATCTTTTAATATGTAAACCCCTGCTTTACTCCCCGGGTGATTCAAACATTTAATCTTATGGTCGGATGAGTAGGGTTTCTTCCACTAAGATATTCCTTCACTTGGTAAAAGTCTTAAAACTGGACAAATACTACACATAATCTCAGCCAAAAGGCTGAGTAAATCTATCCCTTCACTTGTCAATAGTCTTAAAACTCTAATGCATACGAAAGCTTTACTAACAAGCTTATGTCTTCTTTTTATATGTTCTCTTCAACCTTATAGATTTTCTTTTCTCACAAGGGATTGAAGGAAGAGACCATCTGAAATATCCTCCAAAAGTTAAAACTAATGTTTCGTCAAGATATTCGAAGTGGACAAAAGGGCATAGATCAAAAGATTTTACAATTCAAGTCCCCTAGGAAGAGCGAAAGGAAGCTATTTACATGGGGGCAATCATCCTCAATTGCACTATTAAGTGACGAGTAACCGAAAATTCATTGAATATCCAAATTCCAGACTGAACTCGCGACTGAAAATTAGGCATTGATATGACCTAATATTGTCTCCATCTTTTTTTCTTTTGTTGATAAAGTCAACATTTTATAGACAACAATACACCAATGGTGTATTTCAATAGTAATTACATCAGGAGTACACAGTAAGCAAAACCAAAAGATCTATCCTCTATACCCCTCCTAAACTGTCTAAAAAGTGAGTAACGGCCTCCACCTCTTTGGGGAGGACATGGTTACACCAAAAATAAAAGGTTATAAGGCAGTTCAACTTCAAACTCTAGAAAGGGATGCTTTCCATCTTTTCTAATCATAGTTCACCACATTGCTCAAAGCTTATATAATTCTTCTCTTATCCACTTCCACTCAGAACCAGCACCTGCATATGCTTTCACCAGATGACTTTCTTTGTCTTGACAAACTGTTCAGTCAGTTATTTCCACTCATCAAATACTGAAATTAGTTAAGAGTAACAAAAACAGCAGAAAAGAGGGAAAATTTGCATCCTTTCTAGAATAATTTTTCTAAGGAACTATGTGACAAAAGGTAAAGCGAGAGGAGAGTTGAACAACATCCAGTCCTTCATGTTTGATAAAAAAGCACAAGAGAAGGGAGAAGATATACACAATATAGAACATCTATTCACCAGCCAACAGAACTTCTCTCACACTAATCTATTCACCAGCCAACAGAGGTTCTCTCACACTATACAAGGAGCACTCTTATTACCTGTTTGACTTTCTACCCACCCCAAATAATAACTAATCCCACCCAATTTGTCTTTTTCAGTAGTCAGTCCCTCTTTCCATTATAGGTCTTTCGTGGTTTCTTTTACAAGGAGTAAGAAACAATAGAGGAGGAAATAAAAGAAGTGAAAGATCGATCAAGTTCTCTTAATCCATCACTGGAAGAAGGGAAAAGAAAGTGCTTCTGCAGGCACCAATAGCAACAAAAACCAAGTGACTAATGTGTATATCATGGTATAATCCATTAACAATATCATGGTAGAAAAAAAGATGGCTCCAGGAGAGAAGCAGATCCCTCCAAATGATCAAAACAGATTGTGTTCTGTTATTATGTTTTTGGTGTACCATATCCCAACAAATGAATAATGATCAAAACAGATAATAATCTGTTATTATGCTTTTGGTGTACAAAGAGTTCCCCTATAGATGCAGAAGCAAGCCTAGAAGTACTAGAATCATGCTAGGCTTGCTGTTTTTGTTCTTACATTTTCACACTTTTTTGTAAAGGGGTTTCCACTTTTGTGGTAGTGATAAGGTCTTACCCTCCCCAGACCCCACTTGTGGGATTACACTGGGTATGTTGTTGTTGTTGTTGTTGTTGTTGTTTGTAAAGGGGTTTCCAGTACTACCTAAGAACTGGTTTATAACACAAATTGTGACCTCAAAAAAAAAAAAGATGCTTCCACATTTCATACCTGACGGAGAACCTTTCTCTGATTTAATGAATACACATTCATGTCCTCTGCAAAGCCATTTTCTTGAACAATAGAGATGGGTGGAAGAGTACTTCTACTTTCAACATCAAACGTTTTCAGTGTATCTTCATATCCATAATGTTGTAAATATGCCCGAACAATTCTGGAAGTTGAAAACCCGTTAAGAAATAGAAATGCATTTCCAACAGTAGAGACAAGCAACGTGTAGAAAGAAACTAACACTTGTAACAAAAGTGTTTTAGTTACTCTGTTAATTCAACATAGTCTAAACACTTAACCACTCCATTTCTTTCAAGTCAGAATAAAGACTTCCACCAGAAAATAGGGTAAAAATAACTCAAATCTACCATCGCGAATATCAAAAGGCACACTCATCCGATATCTGGAAGACTAATGTAGCTCACCAAAGATGTACTAACTGCTATTAGTCTAGCACTATTTCTTTCATTCTCTTTGATTTAAACTATCAAAAAAAATTATGAATTTGGTGTTTCAATTATAAAACATTATTTGTGATGTCCTTTCCTATTTGCCTTGGTAATGATGAGTTGACGCGGTCTATTCGGAATGAGATTCCATGATGTATGTTATTTGCGGATAACATAGTACTGATTGATGAGGCACGAAGCGGAGTTAATGCTAGGTTGGAGGTTTGGAGACAAACTCTAGAGTCTAAAGGTTTCAAGTTGAGTAGGACCAAAATGAATATTTGGAGTGCAAATTTAGTGTTGCATTTGATTTGGCGAACATGGAAGTAAGGCTTGCCACAGACAATCCCCGAGAAAGAAAGTTTCAGTATCTTGGGTCCATAATCCAGATAGTGAGGACATCGCTGATGATGTCACACGTATTGGGGCGGCATGGATGAAATGAAGGCTTGCCTCTGGAGTCTTGTGTGATAAGAAGATGCTACTAAACTTAAAGGTAAGTTCTATAGATTGGTGGTTAAACCATCGTTGTTGTATGGGATAGAGTGTTGACCGAGCATGTTCAGATAGATGTGTGGGCATACTAAAAGCGACAAGATTAGAAATAAGGTTATCCCAAAGAAGGTGAGAGTGGCCTCTACGAAGGACAAGATGAGGGAAGTGAGACTCGAATGATTTGGACATGTGACGAGAAGGTGCACTGATGCCCCAATGAGGATGTGTGAGAGGTTGGTTGTCGGGAGTACACGGAGAGGAAAAGGTAAGCTAAAAAAGTATTGGGAAGAGGTGATTATACAAGAGATGATGCAGCTTCATATTACCGAAGACACGACTCTAGATAGGAAAGTGTGGAGGTCGCGTATAAAAGTAGAAGCTTAGTAAGAGTAGATTGTTACTTGTTCGTGTTTGTCATAGTACTAGTCGTGTTTTTGAAGCTCTTGTGATATGTTGTTTATTGTGTTTCAATATTTTGTTATTATTGTTTCTTTGTTGTCGACCTTACTATGCTTCTCGTATTAATTGTTATGTCTTATTCATTTCTTTTGTTCTTCTACTTGAGTTGATGAACTTGAGACAAAGGTCTTTTGGAAACAGTCTCTCTACCTTCACAAGATAGTGATAAGATATGCGTACACTCTATCCTCCACAAACCCCACTTAGTGGGATTTCACTGGGTATGTTGTTGTTGTAGTAGTGTTTGTGATCCTCGACTAAGCACATGTAAATATATAGTCCTACCATTAAAAAGCTCCCAAAACGTATAGGTCAAGTCATGTGGCTAGCCTAAAAGATCCAGTGAACCATGGAGGCTTAACTTTTTTCTCAAAATGCCAATCCCAACCCAATACAATTTTGAATGTGAAACTGATACATTCCTTCTCTCAATCTCTGCAAGTGTATGAGATAATTGCCTCACAACATAATTAATACCTGCTCCAGATAAGTGCTCTAACAATAATGCACAGTGTCTTTTGAGCATATTTTTCTTTCTTTTTTAAAGGAATAATTGTTTCTTTGGAGCGTTATTATTAACTTTTATATAGTTTAGAGAATATTACAGTAACTTAAAAAAAAGGTAATCTCCTTTGGATTGTTAGGTATATTTACTTGAAGTCGAACCGACAGGTGGCACAGCTTAAGCTCATTCAGCCCCATATCATACCAAAACCCTATAAGGACAATAACTGGATATATGATACAGTAAAGACAGTTGCAAAGTACAGATGTTCCATATGCATTTATAGACTCAGCATAATATGGTTATAGAGCATATGATCAGTATCCTCCTTGTTCTTCAATGTGTATTAAGACTGTTATCTACCCTTATCTTCAAATCGAAATTGAGACAATACAAAAATCATGCACCCCTTTTATCTGGAAGAAAATAGATATAGTAACTTCAGTGAGCCTCATTCATTGTCCTACCTTTTTTCCACACTGGTGTCCGGTCCAACTTGAGCACAATTCGACTATTCCACCTGGTACCTGCTACATCCCATCAAATGCAAGTACCAGGTATCTTTGACCAGTGACCACCAAGGCTTAGGCAGCTGGAAAATCTCATTTCATTGTTTATTATCCCATCAAGATATGATTCTAAGATCTCATTGCGCTCCCCCACTTCATTGACCATTAACTACAGCCCGGCCACTTTGTTAATCCAAGCCAATATGTTGTCCACTTCCCTTGGATCAAAACTTCTTTCTCTTCACTGTTTATTACTTGCTGTTATAATACTAATACTAGATGGAAAGTATTCAAACACTACCTTTATTCTTCTTAAGTTCTAAAAATCAGCAAAATACTATGTTAACTGATAGGACCGCTTATCTTTATTTAAGAATTATAATAGTAGCAATTGGATGGAGGGACTACTTACCCATAACTGGCATTCTGAGGTATAGACAATTTTTCAATAGTTGAATATTGCTTTGCCCTTTCCTGCGCTTCGTATGCCTAAACAAAGAAAGCAAAAGCCACAGTGGATTATAATTAAATCATGTTTACATGCTTTTATACCCTGATTTTTGCAAAATTGAGTTTCCAATTTGCTTCCTGTAACATAGACCAGCAACGGTTTTTCAACTAACAACTGATACACATATCTTATGAATCAGCAGCAATGAGTGGACAATCAAGAGGAATCACAGACCCAAGGCAGAAAGATGAGTGCACAAACATGCATTTGTCACATTTAAGGGACTCATACATAGTAGTAACAATCAGCATCTACTGTCTGTTTGGGATTGACTTCAAAGTGGAAACACACAGCATCACAAGCATAATTAATAGGAGAGGAGACCAATGACAGAACCACCAACAGAAGGTAAAAGGTCGAGTTACATCGCAAAGCAAAAGAGAACTATTAAACTTAAAAAAAAGGAAGGATCTTTACCTTAAGATCAAAAACAAATGGACGCTTCCCAAAGTTGACGGTAATCCTGTGATAGTAAAATCAACAAATAACTGCAAGAAGTCAGAAATGCTAAACTTGATGATCCATAGTACTAAGTCGTAGTTTGGGTACACTAGCCATGGATCACCATAGCTATTGCTAAGAACTCGCGGACATTCTTCTTGATGCTTTATGTCAAGCATGATTTGGCTGTTGTGAAGATTCTATGGTATGAATTTGTGAATAGTATGGAATGAAAGGGACAAAAAGATTGCATACATGTTTCTTTTTTGTAATGAGACGAAATACCTACTGATATCAACGGCTGAAGTAACTTGTAAGATAACTGTGGGTAGAGCCAATCATTATTTGTTCTAGATGTGTCGACTCCGGCTTAGTTCTATATTAGTGTAATTTTCTTATCACAAACTCATGTATCATTTTTGAGTCATTATCAACCAAGAAAACTCCTATCCTAAACTTAAGTAGTAGCCAACAAAAGAAGAAGTTACCAGGAAAAGTTACTATTGACTCTTCTAAAAGATGAAAGACAACTCCAAATTTGGGGGAAAAAAAAAGCTCTTTTATCTACTAGATGATGGAAAATTAGAGATTGCATGCCTTAATTTTAAGATTAGCAAAGTAGAGCGGATGATATCTTAAAATGGATGTGTACGTAAACCAAGCACTCATAGAATTACTAGTGAAACTTATGTTTTCTTTTTTCAGGTGATTTTCTTTTAAATGTAAAAAGAATATGTTTCTTTAACTTCATGAATATGCTCCAACACTGTTTAAGCACATTTCACAAAATATATGAAACTTAACCAATATAATACAAAGAAGTAACTGGGGGAAATTCAGAAGGCTCACAGTTATGCATGTGGATTTCAGCATTCTCTACATTCAAGGACATGCATATGCCAATAATGCTATATACTCGTTACTCTACCTATCATTGGAAGAGCACACAGATGGGGAAACTAAAAGAAAATCACTTAGGAAGCTAATTCTTTGAAGTACAGCAAGTCCAGCCCCAACAACAACAACATTACCCCAATGCCTCAAAGGCTCCCGCCCATTGCGGGGTAAGGGGGGATTGGATGTACGCAGCCTGACCCCTATGTTTAAAAACATAGCGCGACTGTTTCCGGATGACCCATGATGAGCGTCGGAAGTTGCATTGACTAACTGCTACTTCACAATTGAAAGAAGCGCAGACAGTTTAAAGAGTCATTTTGCTTTATTCCAT